>JARHVA010000918.1:2480000-2610000 GCA_037957365.1 Torreya grandis | reverse complement strand
TAACAATGGAAATAATAGAAAAATACACCCAAGAGGGAGAGAATGTAAAAAGAAGCCATGAAAGAATCACAAAAGATGTAATGATTAAATAAACCCAAGCAGAAAAGACTATAAAAATAAGCTACCAAATAATCATAAAATATGAAATAGATGAATAAACCTAATATGGAGATAATATATTGATAAGTAAATTCAATTAAACTAAATAAAATGATATAATAAAACCAAAGAGTGAGAAATAATCAAATTCTAAATATACTAAAATAATATCTAAAACATGGTGAAATATATATGAAATGTATAGTAAATATATGACTACTCATAAATGTCTCTGATTATCATTACATGTATTATCAATATATTCATAAATATTGTGATTCAAATGATACCTTTACTTAACCTTTTATTCTTATAATCTATCTTAAATGTGTGAAAAAACAACCTTATAAACAATCTCAATAGATAAAGTGTGTGTTATAATTATGAAGATGTTGATCCTCCAATTTTTAATGAGATACAAGGGGAATAAAATATGATAAAATGAAAGTACATTATTTTTATAGGGGATATTATTCCTCAGCATTATGAACATAATGTTATAGTCATGTTGAATCCTAGTGTCCTATCTCTAAAATATTATATATGTTATTTATATTCTCTAAAATTAGTAATGGAGTGAGTATAGCAATCATACTAAAGATAATAACACTTCCCTTTCATGTGGACATGTGTGAGAGTTGTCTTCAAAAGATTACATATTACTATGGAAATGAAGATGAAGATGGTTACTCAAGATGAATCACCTCCAAATTCTAACAAAAGGCTAAAAAATACATTATATAATGAGTAATGGTCCAATAAAAGTCATAAAATAACCTGGGTGGGGAAGATGAATGTGGTGGTTGATTATCCATTAAGGGATATTTTCCATGTAATTGTTGTTTTTATAAGTATCTCTTATTTTCTCTAAAGTTTTGGGTTAAATTCCCATGGTAATTATGAAATGTACAAAAAATAATTAGATGATGAATTCCTAAGTCCTATATTATAAGTATCAATGTTGGTGAGCATGGTTATTTATCCAAAAAATAGGAGTAATGATATTGTGCATGATAGGGGACTTATCAAAAGGAACCAAATAAATATTAGGATCATCAGATACACTTATATGAAGATTCAAAGGAAATAAATCATCATTCATGTCAAAATAATATATATTAATCATATTAATACTATAGTTGATGTATGCTATTTTAAGGTACTATTTAAGGGAATATTGATAACATAATTTATTCATGTTTTTCCTGGATGTACTCAAACAAAAAGGGATCATATAACATATAAACATCATCATATTTAGGATTGTTGAGATTCAAGTTGATGGATTCAATGACAATGTGATTAGATGTGTCATAAATAGGATATTTTTTAGGAGTAATAATAGTTGTGGATTTTTCATCAATTTCTTCTTGATGAGGATGGGGTCATAAGGTGGGAGGAAATTGAGATATGATATGAGGATGCATTTCATAATTTTTTATTTTTATTTTTATTTCATTAGTTTCATCATAATCAAATCAATAAGGTGCGGTGGGATATTCCCGACAAGTTTGGGGTTACCACTATAAGCTCCCATAGAATCAATGGGATGGGTAATGCATTGATATTCATGAAAAATAATACTTGGGAAATTTTCAAGAGAAGGGATCTCAAATAATAAAAAATTAAATTATTCATAAATATAAGGATTAGTGTGACCTTTAATATTTTATATAACTCCCAAATATGTGAATTTTACACATTGGCATGTGGAAGAAGCTATGATCCTTATATGATGAGTCTAAAGGTGGCCAAGCTAGATGTTATAGGAAAGGAGGAAGTTAAATATCATAACCTTTTCCATAACCATTATATGAGGTACTATGATAAGATCTAAAATTCATCCCATATGAGGTATTTATCTTTTATAATGTCCTTGATGCATGTTATAAGTGGTCTTAAGGTTATTTGTAAAATACCAAAGGGATTTAATTAATTTCAAAAAAGGAACACAAGTACCTTAACCTTCATCAATGAGGGATATCTTGTCTTGTACATCACCTATTATAATTATAATAAAAATAGGATGATCATCTATAAAAATAAGGATCTATAATCACCTAAAAGTGATATTTAGATAATAAGAGTGTTGCTTGAGTTAGCTTATTCCTAGCTTATCCCTAGACCTATCCTAGAGACTTTACCATGCTTTTTCAGCCATTGTCAAGACTACAAACATTTTCTATCATCTCAAACATAGTCCCAAGATATCATTCACAGATCCCAACCTAGTTTTCCCAAGATTTTTCTTGGATAACATTAGCACCACATTAAGGACACTACAACCACATGGTGCGTATCCCCAACTAGGAGCTAGTGTCCCTTACCCTACCTCTATTGAATGGATACATTTTAAAATATGTTTCCCTCTTAAGGTTAGATTAATTACATTTTATAATTTTCAAAAGATACACATATCTATAAATACAAGACTATTTGACCTATATTCACTAGATGTAAAATAGATGCAAAAGCATATCCAAATAAGAAACAAGTTGATAAAAATTGAGGCATTTGACACCCTATTCTTTCCTACTTATGCATACTACCATATAAAACTATCCTAGTCCTATATTTCAAAGATTTAAAATCTCAAGCACACTCAAGGAATTCAATACCACACTCATCCTAGCATTCGATTGCACTTATGCCAAACACTAAGTGGGATAACTACATTGGGCTTGATCCTTCCTCAGAGTATTGGTATGCAGGAAAAAAATTCATAACAAGGTGTTGAAAATGTTCAACTTATCCTAATAATGAACACACATTTATTTCTCATTCCATACATTCAAGGAGGATTACGGTCTACACACAATCATATTTTCTAGGCACAATACAAAATTATAGATTTTGTGCTCACTAAAATAGGACCTAGAAACACAGGCATAGGTTCTCCCAAAAAATAGGAACAGTCCCATAAAGAGGACACTAATACCACTTTAAGGACACTATAACATTATATCACTACTATCTAGGTAGGGTACTACTATCTAGTGATCAATCATATTTTGGGACCCTATTGATGACACTCAGACCTATCTATAACCTAGTTTTTAGAACTTAGATAATTCATGACAACTACTTTCTATATGTCTCTATTTATGCATATTTATTACTATTTTTTAAATTTTAAATAATTCAAAATCCATAAAAAATTAGTGGTTAATTATTGCATATTATTTAACTTATTTAGACATCTCAACCCATTCATCTAACTTAGGATTTACACATAAAAACCCTAAAAGGTTAAATCATTTGGTGAACCCATCTTACTTTGAATATTACTTCAAACCCTAATTTGAATTAATTCTAATTTTTGTTTAATAAATTAGGGATGAATACTTCTAATTTTATAATTTTTAAGACAACCTAACTAATTAAATCAATTTCATATTAGAGTTTCAATTTATTTACATATAATTTAATTTTTTTCAAAGAAACCCTAGATTCAAAAAACCCTAACCCTAGATGCTCTTAAGTTTTGTATCATTTTTTACTATTTTCATTACCTATGATTAATTTTTTAGAATCCATATATTCTATTTTATAATCTCTATTCAAATTTTTTTACTATATGCCATCTAAAAAAGCTATCACTCTTCCATTAAGAAGAAGTGCTACACTAGGTGGTAATCCTATAGAGAATAATTAGATTCTTGCTATCTAAACCTATAACATGGATAAGGAACCTATTATAACTCTAGTTGTGAATCCTTCACACCTTGATTATGTGGATTTAAATGACAATGCATATGAATATCACCAATACTATGAATAGAAAAATGAGGTCCACATTGAGAAACATGACACTCTCCCTGCACTTAACAATAATGACATAATTATGAACAAAAATGAGTTATTACAAGGATTGATAGATATAATTTAGTAACAACCTCTTGATTATGCACATATACTATAAGACATATTATAAATTAAGAATAAAATAAATAAATGATCAATATTCAACTCCACTAGTTAATAATGTTGTTACACCTCTAGTGTGTCTAACTCAACCAACTTACATAGCACAATCTAAGATTTTTATTCAACCATTAGTGATAGATACAAAAATTGTGCTTAGTTCCTCCATTCCAGATGTAAAATCCCTTATGCATGAGATTCATACTCTATAGTATGAGGTGTTACATCTCGATAAGGGAGCCACTAGGCCATCACATGCCTTCAATTCTAACATTATATTGCATATAGCTTTAGCATATCACATAGTATAAAATCCATTTCCATCTAGTTTTGTGTCACCCAAGCTTACATTATATGATGATAAGGGTTACCTAGATCATTATCTCAGAGCTTTTCACATAGCATGGTTAGACTATGTATCCAAGAATTGGCTTCTTATGAAGTTATTTCCATGTAGTCTCAAGGATCAGGACCTATAATGGTTCTATGATTTACCAAATCAATCCATCATGACATTAAATCATTTATCTAACATCTTCCTAGCACACTTCTCTATCAACATTAGTGATAAGATATCATATGCACAAGCGGCATAGTTAAATCAAAATTCAAAGAAGCCTATCATAGATTATGTCTTATGATGCAAGAAAATATTAGCCAAATTAACTATCCCCATGGTAGAAAAATAGATTTAAGACATATTTAAATAAATACTCTTACCATCTTTTCATGAAGTTATCTTATTTAAGAAGTTTCCTACATTTATCGATTTGTGCCACATAGTTAAGGAAAGAGAGGTTAAGATCTTATCAATGGGAAAAATCAAGTATATAAATAGATAAAAATCAACTATTAAGAGTTCAAATAACCCTACATATAAATCAAGGGACAAAAAAATAAAATTGATCAAAAGGCCACAGTCAACATAGCTTTCGAACCATTTCCCAATTTGGTTTTATCCCCTCCTCAGTGTAGAGTCTTCACTAATCTTATAGAGTCACTAGCACGAGTTCTAAAATAGATATTGGAATGTAATGTCATATTACTCCCTCCAATTAAAGAGGTTTATATGACACAAAATATTTCAAATAACTATGATTCAAATGCATTCCTACATGTATCACAAGGTACGAGGCCACATGACAAATAGATGCATTAGCATAAAACACAAGATACAAGATCTAATTGAGGTTAATATTATTGATGTGGGAACACCCAAAAAATCACCCAAATAATATAAAAATAAGGCTAAGTCACTAAATATATTTTTAGATACTTTCCCAAAGCAAACAATGAATGATGTAGGGGGCACATCAGGTGTTCACTATACATACTAGGCACATCCACCACCAGATTCCTATCACACAGTTATAGAGGAGACACATCCATTACATAACATTATTGACATGTATCACAATAAAATTCCTCATAGACCACTTATAATTTTTTTATATTAGGATATTTTGGATGATGACACACATTTACATTCACTATTCACACAAGCATACATAGACCACCATCCTATTCAGAGTGTTATGGTTGACAATGGGCCAAGCATAAGCATGTACACTATGACACTATTATAATACTTGGGTTACATAGAGAGGTATATATTACCCATAAATATAGTCATTAGTGGTTTCAGTGGCCATGTTCATATCTCCATTAGGTATATTGTGCCTCTATTATAGGTTAGACCAACACACATAACCAATCAATTCCTAGTAGTACTTAGTGCAGTTGTATTCAATATATTATTGGGAAGGCCATGTTAAAATTAGATCTAAGACATACCATCTATATTATTATAATTCCTAAAGTATATACATGATAATTAGGTGGTTAAGGTTGAAGGTGTCCTATATGAGCATCCTCTTCCTATCCCACAAGTAGATCTAACATAGTTTATAGTTATATTTATAGCACAAACACTAGTTAAAGTTATAGCACCATTACTAAATATTTCATAGCTATAAATTATGATTGAGAGTAAAAATCCTATGCATACATCCTAAAGATAATTAGATTCATCAATGTAGGCTATGTTTACTCCTATGGTATCTACACATACACATACTCTCCCATGAATACCATTACCAAAGAGACCCTTGCATCATAGATACTTCAGAAATTCTAAATCACCTTCCTATACTTAATTTATGTCAAGATTAGTTTTATTGGTTTCTAAGGGTTATCATCATAGGGTACCTACATCACTTATAACTTATTATACCATATGGGTTCCTAAGACCCCTATATTTCACAAGGCATCACATTCAGTGTAAAAAATTCATAGAATCACTACACAGGTAGATTCAGACACATATTATTCGACATAATAGATTATGGGATCATAGTTATCATTTCACACTATATGCATGATCATGTATTGATGCAGGAGCATCTACGGGTGCATAGTCTATTTCATTTGTCTTAAGTATATTGAATGAGTTTTCCTAGAAAAAGTTGTAATTCAAATTGTAATTTGTTAAAAAAATGATATTATGGGCAAAATAAGCCATGACACCTTATCACCATATGGAATAAGGCAAGTCAAAACATAATTAGTGTGTATTAGTTGGATTATTTGGATTGAAGGATATTGTTGAGTCACTTTAGGAGGCTATTGAAGCTATTGAAAAATTCTAGGAAGACTTTCTAAGCATAGTTAAGACAAGTATAGCTGGCACCTACCCTAGGAGAGTTCATTAAAGAGGATAGAGGGATGAAGAAAAAAAGGAGGAGGATCTCTAGGAGGGAGAAAAGGAGTCATGAAGGCCATTCAACCTGTATTATCCTATTTTGACGTGGTGATAGAAAGCCAAGTCTTGGGTTGCTGAATCTTGAGGTTCGAGCCATAGAGACACCTATGTATAAATTCATGAGACTGTGACAACCCTATATAGAGAAGGATTTTGCATTGCAGACAATCTATTAGAGCCAAGGACAAATGTCTTTACTTTACAGAACTCATGAGAATGTAGACCTAAGCTAGAGGGGAAAAGGTCACCAATTTTATAATGGCCTTTGGGCCATAGCGACAGTGATATATTTGCACAGGATATGTATGTGATAGAAAAGAGGCATATGTAGTCACAGGTCATGGAAGTGGAATATGCATCTCTCCCAAAGGTCACTTTCCTTGATTTTCATCTGATGGGCTACCATCAAGAAAATCTTTGAAAGGACCAAATGATTTAATAGCGTGCAAGATTTACCAGAAAAGAACATGTTGCAGTTCAACTCAAACACATCCTATTCTGATCTCTGTAAGAAAATTAGCTTCTATCAGGGAGGCTAGTCAAGAATGTCTAGCTCTATGGGAATTATTGGAATGTTCGATTTATGATCCTCATGTTGGTATTAGGCTAGGACCTCCAATGATATGTAGGTTCTTTTGTGATTTTATTTTGTAGGCTTGCTCCAATGCCTTCTTTTCAGTTGACCTAAAGACTCAGGTTCTGGTGCCATGTGGGTCTAGAGACATATTATGTGGAAAGGGGTTGGAATGGACTTCAAATAGCTTTGAATTTTTCCAACTTGCAGGTTTCTCTGTGCTAGAACCTATGTATAGGTCTATTGGCCTAGAAAACACATTTTGTTTTAATGGAAGGACAAGTATTGAGTCTATAAATGTTTGGTGAAAGTCGTCACACAGTGACTCTTTAGAGGAAGAGTGGGATTCAACTTTATTGCAACAATTCTATCAATGGGTGATGCAGATGGATATTAGTGAAAGGATATCCTGGGTAGTTGGGGGACTAGTTCTAATAGCAGGGTTTATTTATAGAGTGTGTAGCAAATTTGGTAAAGCCACGCCCTTGGATGATATGGAGTAGAAGAAGAATAATAGATGTTCCCCTTGAGCGTTCAATACCCCATAGCTCTATTTATTACATGCTACTTCTACACTGCTATTGCAGTCTGATGTTAATACATCAGTTTTGGTATCAGAGCTTGAAGCTCTTGGGATTTGTTAAGAAAAGGTATGAGTAAGATTTAATATTTGGTTTGAAGTCTATGTTTTGAATTTTTTTTTGAGAGCAGAACAGGAAGTCTTGAAGCTAATTAAAGCTTGGAAAAGAGAGAGAAGAGTTCATGGAAGCTCAATAAATGGTGACCCAAGGTAAAGTAAACTTGGATTTGTGATTTGTGAAGTGTTTTATAAAGAGTTGCTATAGGATATAGAAAAGGATCAAAAGAATAGGATGCAAAAGGCCTAGGTGAGATCAAGGAGATTGTCAAAAGACCAGTCAAGAAGAAAGGCTTGGGTGAGACAAGTAGACCTATAGGGATCAAGAGACCAAGGTGGAAAAGACTTGGGTGAAGATCTTAGAAATGGAATTATTGCTGAGAAAAGAGCAGAGTAGCAAGGTACATGAGGGCACCAAGAAGAAAGCAAGCATCCAAAAGAAGAAAGGTATGAACAGTATTGAAATTGATAAAGAGATTGATAGTTTGAAAAGAGATTTAGCTAAGTTTGTAGGTAGACATGAGACTTGGATGCAGATGGACAAGCAAGCATGGGTATGGCCAATGAGGAAGAGGTTGAAGTGGCCAATAGATCTCCTAATGAAGAGGAGAAGAAGGCAAAATGAGATTGCCAAGAAGAGAAAAGCCCAAAGAGGCAAGAGGATGAATAGGTTGTCAAGTGAGCAAAAAGTGGAAGAGATTGTGAAAAATGTTCTCATTGAGGAGAACAAGAGAAGAGAAGAAAGAAAAGATGAAGTGCCAGGAAGAGCACTTGAGAAGATGAGAGTGTTGGTGAAGAGAACACTCATAAGGACCTTGTGGTCTCTTATTTTTATATCTAATGTTGTCTTTGCATGGGTAATTGTACGTATGAGTAGCCTTGTGAAGGTCAAAAGAAAGGCCTTGAAGAATGAAGATATTGGTGCTAGAGAAGACACCAAGTGTAGAAGTGAATGTGTAGGAGAAATGAAAAAGTTTGTTGTTGTTGATAAAGAAAAAGAGATGCATTGGTTAATGCATGAGGAAGGTGTTGAGGATCCCATACAAGCAAGGGGAGAGATAGAAGATGAGGATAAATTCCATGATGCCATTGAATGCCAAGTAGAAGCAAGAGAATAGCCAAGCACAAAGGGAGAGAAAGATCACTCCATGGAACAAGCTATAAAAGAGGTAAATGAAGTGCTAAAATATGATTTTGATCATTATTATAAGCATGAAGCTGTTAATGTATAGGTGAAAGAGTTAAGGAAGATGATAGAGCCCTCAAAAAGAGAATTTAACCATGGATATATGATGCCTAAATGGTGGAATAAGTAAACTCCCAAGGAATAGGAAGTGATGGTACAAGAGCATGGATGCAAGATGCCTACATGGTTTGAGAAGACAAATGATAAGAAGGAGAAACAAGTATGGGTACCTAAGAAGGCAAAGAGAGAAGATGTGAGTGTTGAGGCAACAACACTAAGAAGTCAATGGAAGAGGATGGAAGGTGATTCAAGCAACCAAGAGAATGAAGGTGAGATGGTGAGTATGGAAGAGGCATTCCATGAAGATAGGATGCTTGAGAGGTATACCAAAGAGGTAAAGGGTAAACAAATTTTTTATGATGATGTTTTTGAATCCTGCAATGATATTTTCATGAGAAATGAAAAATGGAAAGTGGCTATGTGGACTAATGTGCAGCAAGGAGAGAGTTCTAAGAGGATGGATGATGAAAGTGGAGATGTGAAATTAGTTCACATGTTTGAAAAGAGTAAGGAGACACAAGGTAATGGTGTTTCAATTGCTTTTGATAAGTGTACTAATGAAGAAGATGGTTTATGTGAAGACAAGCTAAGAAAAGATGAGATAAGAGGTAAAGGGCAAGTAATCCTTAAGAAAGAAGGACCCAAGTTTGATAAAGACAATGGTGAGATAGATGAGATATTACTAAAGGAGGAGTTGAAAATGTTGGAGGAGCTATTTGGTCATTCAAGAGAAATGAATGAAGATACAAACCATGATGAGAACACCATTGGAATGAGTGAAACAACACAAGAGCAAATCAAAGAGGTCAAGGCAATTTTGGTCAAGGAACAAGAATGTGAAGGCAGCCAAGAGGCTTCATGGCCTAAAGATTTTGATTCTAAGGTGTCTTTTGATGTTTTGAATGCAGGTATAGAAGATGAAAACTTTGGAGACACATATGAAGATGAAACATAGATATGGAAGATTGTAGCTAAGAAAGAGATGAGAAAAAGGAAATACAAGAAGAAAAAGAAAAACCAAAGAAAGAAGAAAGATTGGTTTGAGAAAACCAATGATTTTGAAAATGACTTTGCATATGTGTAGGAATGAAAAAGAAGTCCAAAAAAAGAATCAAATGTGGTGCTATGGAACATGTGCATCAATATGAAGAAACAGTTGAGGCAGAGAACAATGGATGGCTTTTAATTGCAGCAAAAAGAGCGAATAAGAATACATGAGTAGGGGCTCATGACAAGTTTCAAGCATGGTAGTCTGATGCAGGAGCATCTATGGGTGCATAGTCTATTTCATTTGTCTTAAGTATATTGAATGAGTTTTCCTACAAAAAGTTGTAATTCAAATTGTAATTTGTTAAAAAAAATGATATTGTGGGCAAAATAAGCCATGACACCTTATCACCATATGGAATAAGGCGAGTCAAAACATAATTAGTGTGTATTAGTTGGATTCTTTGGATTGAAGGATATTGTTGAGTCACTTTAGGAGGCTGTTGAAGCTGTTGAAAAATTTTAGGAAGACTTTCTAAGCATAGTTAAGACAAGTATAGCTAGCACCTACCCTGGGAGAGTTCATTAAAGAGGATAGAGGGACGAAGAAAAAAAGGATGAGGATCTCTAGGAGGGAGAAAAGGAGTCACAAAGGCCATTCAGCCTATATTATCCTATTTTGACGTGGTGATAGAAAGCCAAGTCTTGGGTTGCTGAATCTTGAGGTCTGAGCCATAGAGATGCCTGTGTATAAATTCATGAGATCGTGACAGCCCTGTATGGAGAAGGCTTTTGCATTGTGGAAAATCTATTGGAGCCAAGGACGAATGTCTTTACTTTGTAGAGCTCATGAGAATGCAGACCTGAGATAGAGGGGAAAAGGTTGCCAATTTTATAATGGCCTTTGGGCCATAGCGATAGTGATATATTTACACAGGATATGTATGTGATAGAAAAGAGGCATATGCAGTCACAAGTCATGGAAGTGGAATATGCATCTCTCCCAGAGGTCACTTTCCTCAATTTTCATTTGAAGGGCTACGGCTGAGAAAATCTTTGAAAGGACCAAATGATTTGATAGCATGCAAGATTTACCAAAAAAGAACATGTTGTAGTTCAACTCAAACACATCCTATTCTGATCTCTGCAAGAAAATTAGCTTCTATCAGGGAGACTAGTTAGGAATGTCTAGCTCTATGGGAATTATTGGAATGTTTGATCTGTGATCCTCATGTTGGTATTAGGCCAAGACCTCCAGTGATATGTAGGTCCTTTTGTGATTATGTTTTGCAAGCCTGCTCTAATGCCTTCTTTTTGGTTGACCCAAAGACTCAGGTTCTGGTGCCATGTGGGTCTAGAGACACCCTATGTGGAAAGAGGTTGGAATGGACTTCAAATATCTTTGAATTTTGTCAGCTTGTAGGTTTCTCTATGCTAGAACCTGTGTATAGGTTTATTAGCCTAGAAAACACATTTTGTTTTGATGGAAGGACAATTATTGAGTCTATAAATGTTTGGTGAAAGTTTTCACAGAGTGACTCTTTAGAGGAAGAGTGGGATTCGACTTTATTGCAACAATTCTATTAATGGTGATGTAGATAGATATCAATGAAAGGATATCTTGGGCAGTTGGGGGACTAGTTCTAACAGCAGGGTTTATTTATAGAGCATGTAGTGAATTTGGTAAAGCCACTCCCTTAGATGATATGGAGTAGAAGAAGAAGAATAACAGATGTTCCCCTCGAGGGTTTCAATGCCCAATAGCTCTATTTATTGCACATTACTTCTACATCAATATTTTAGTCTGATGTTAATACATCATATATCCCTTGTTTGGCATAGTCCATAGCGATAGTGAGTCTCCCATGTGATTCATTGGTCAGTATGTGACTCTCTCTCTCTCTCTCTCTCTCTCTCTCTCTCTCTCTCTCTCTCTCTCTCTCTCTCTCTCTCTCTCTCTCTCTCTCTCTCTCTCTCTCTCTCTCTCTCTCTCTCTCTCTCTCTCTCACACACACACACACACACACACACACACTCCATGTACATAGTTTATTTTAATTTACTTATACATGGCTTATATCCAGAAAATAAAAATATAATATAACATGTCAAAATATTAAAAAAAATCAAATATTACTTACAAAACACAAAATTTACACATAGTATGCATTGATATGTTTACATTTATACTACTTTACATATATTACATATTGCTAGCTATCTTAGTATAGTTGATTTTATCATACATTGATGCTTTGCTTGTTCTTATTAAGTGCTTGTAGATTACATATAGATTTCTATTCCACTACACTGATCTAGACTTACTATCATCTACCCACTAGAGGCATATACACCAATACACGTTTATTTATTTGATACATCTACCCACTTGAGGGCATCTCATACATATTTTCTACTACTAGGTTCTATCCTTACATAATATTCATTCTAGTTTACATATTGATATACCTCAATATTGATAATTTATACTCATTGCTCAAAATTTTTTCTAAGTATCACTACTTAGACTCAACATATGTACATCCTAGAATTTACATAGATCTATACTACATAATTATATATACTTTTTTTTTAGTTTTCATAGATTAGACTTGATTGTGTTTCCTACGATTCTTCCATTTTGATGGCATTTGAATATGCTATTGCTCTTTGTATTTATTATAATTATATTTTGTATGACTTAGAAATGTACCCATGTCCCTTATGTGTGCTTTCCAAATTATATGTGCAGACATTTGAAATTGTCCTTTCATGTGGATCTAAGCCAAATTTCTTATTGCTTATGTATGTGGACATTTTAACATGTCTTTTAATGTATTCATTCTTAGATTTAATGACATGTTCACATGTCCCTTGTATTGTGTCCCCTTATCCTTTTTTTTGTGTCTCATGTACATGCACGCACGCACGTGCACGTGTGCACACACACACACACAAGTTTTTTATGCCATGAGGGACCTCATGCATATATCCTTCCTGCTTGGGTGACATGATGGAAATCATGCCCCATGTCCCTAGGTAACTACATAGATTTCATGTTATACACATTAATTAAATCTATATTAACATGCTTTTTCAATTATATATTATAACATACATTTTTCATTATCTACTTATGCTCATATTATTTTACATTTTGATGTTATGTTTGTACATTGTATTGGAATATCACGTAGTTATCATATATATTCTATAGATAAAATGTTTATATAAATACTTATTTTTAGGATAGTTCTTACATAGGTTCCTAAACAACCCTTAAAAGAGGGGGAACACATAGGGGGTTTTCATAGAGATCAAGTTCCTCATTTTCTATTCATAGATTATTTTTAGCACATAGGCTCAATTTCAAAAATTAGACACAAGTCAAACACAAGAGAAAATACGGAATTAAAAATTAGTTTAGTCACCTAAATTTTAGACTAGATAAACATTAGTGCCTATATTGGGATTATATCACCACAATTATATATTATCCACTACAAAGCATCACTATCTAATAGCCCTAGCTTTAAGAGATTTTAAATTAACCATACTAGTACACCAAGTATAATATAGATTTGCATAGGTATAGTCACAAGTTTGATAGTTATATTTAGATTTTTCTCAAATAGAGTCATTTCAGCTCAATTTCATACCAATTTCTAAAATTTATGGGAATCATGCATGGTATGATCATTCCAAAATTTATTTTAGTTACATAGATATTATATTACATACTCATTTCAAAATTAGTATACTTAGATATCATATTAGGGGCATGTGCACAACACATAGTTTCCATTTACTTAGTTACAAACAAGTTGATCATATTGAATGGTAAAATCCATGTCAATCTATATGATTTATACACTTTCAATCATATTCTAGGTTGTCACCATTTTTATAACTTACTCCATCTATAGTGGTTGGCATTCTTGAGTGGCCCAGCGCTGCCTAAGGTACTCGAGTAGCCATAGAGCCAATATAGACAATTAGACATACCTAGTTAGATAATTTTAACACTTTGTGAAGTTAATTTTTAGATGCATCTACTTCACACATGTGGGTAATTATGGATTCATGACCTACTTGAGTTCTTGAGGCACCCACATGAGAGGGTTATACATGTTTTATCCAAGTTATTCATAGATCATGATCTATAAAGCAAGGGTGGACAATGAAAGAGTCAAAACTAGATTGAGTTCTTGAGCTACCCATATGAGGATTGAGTAATCTATTATCTCAATCTAATTTATTTAATAATTTTATCACTATGTATACTCACACACATAATTTTTCACCATGTCTATGCATTGGTACCTAATGAGGTGTATTCCTTATTTTCCTCTCTCTTTACTTAGTTACTTTATTCAACATAGTATTTTTTATTTTGATAATCTCTTAAGGACTAATTTTTTCATGTTTCATTGCAGGTCATTGCTTTGGATCATGTTTCACATGCACAAACCCATCTTTACATACACAAACATAGCTACATGAACTTCACTTCCTAGGTAAGTCCAGGTATGCTTATTTTTCCTTTATACTAGTCATTTCACTTTGTTGCATTTATAGCATAAAAGGGGGGAAAATTTAATCACCTAAAAGTTGTATTTGGATGCTAAGAGTGTTTTTTTATTTAGTCTATTCCTATATTAGCCTTAGACTTATCTTAGAGCCTTTAATACACTTTTTTGGCCATTTCACAGCCCACATACATATTTTGTCATCCCAAAAACAATCTTAGGAAAACATTCATATATCCCAAATGAGTGTGCCCAATAGTTTTCTAGGTAGATATTAATGCCACACTAAGAATACTACAACCACATGGCATTAGTGTCCCCAACTGGATACTAGTTTCCATTACTCTAATTCTCTTGAATGAATACATTTTCAAATGTGTGCCCATCCTAAGGTTATCATAAGTACATTTTATCATCTGTACAAGCTAAAAATATATATAAATATAAGACTATTTGACCTCCATTCACTAGATGGAAAATATATGCAAAAGCCTATCTAAATAAGAAATAAGTTGAGAAAAATTAAGGCATTAGATCCCTATTCCACCCTAATTATACATACTACCATATAAAATTATCCTAATACCATATTTAAAATATTTCAAAGCTCAATCACACTCAAAGCATTTAAGACCACTCTCATTCTAGCATTCACTTGCACTTTCACAAAGCACTAGGTGGGAGAACTACATCGAGATTGATCCCTCCTTAGAGTGTTGGTATGTTGGTATATATATTCACATCAAGTTTTTGAGGATGTATAGCTTATACTACTAATGAACACACCTATTTATCATGCCATAATTTTAAGGATGATTAGGATTTGCACACTAAATCAGATTTTCTAGGCACAATACAAAATTCTAGATTTTATGCATGTAAGAACAAGACCTAGAAACATGGGTGCATGTATTCCCAAAAAATAGGAACAGTCCTACAAAGAGGAAATTAGTGCCACTTTGAGGACACTAAAATAATATGGTGCTACTATCTAGGTGGGGTGTTAATATCTAGTGAGAAATCAGATCCCAGAACCCTATTGATGATACTCAAACCTATTTAGAACCTAATTTTTAGAACTCGGATCATCTATGATAGTCACTTTCTAGATAAGTATCTATTTATACATATTGATTACTATTTTATAAATTCAAAAAAATTAAAAATCCATGATAAATTAGTAGTTAATTATTGTATATTATTTAAATGATTTAGACATCTCATCCCTTTAATCTAACATAGGATTTACACATTAAAACCCTAAAAGGTTAAATCAAAATCTTGTTAATAAACATAAACTAGATTAGTAATTTAAGGGACAAGGCTTATTTTTTAATCCTAAAAAATGAATTTGATAAATCTTTGCATTGTTTCATTATAATTTCCTTAGAACTAAGCAAGATAGAGTATTTATCCATAAGTTATGGTTGAGGAATGTTTATGTTAAATGTATTTTTTAAATTTATTTTTATGTTTTGGAGATTTTCAAATAGGATCAAATAAAGGAATAAGACTAGGGAAGTTAGATATTTATTCAATTATATCTCATTCCATAAGGTTGATATGTGTTGGACATGATTTTAATTGAGAAACATAGGTTTGAATGACATCAAATTTGATAGTGGAGGGATCTAGACATAAATTTGTTGATTTAAATTCATTCAGATAATATCAACCTAGCTAATATAATTATTCTAGTTATTAACTATCTAATTAAATTTTTTGATATAGTTTTAGCATTCAAAGATTATTGTATCAACCTATCTAATAGAATGGAATAATTAGATGATTGTATTGGTTTAACCATTACACTTACAAAAATAGATGGTTATATCAACTTGGGTGATACAATTGAAACATAAGTAAAATCCTAAACTACATAATCCTTATTTATACCATTAAAATTTTATATATTTTTATATTAAAATAGTTTTAAGGGGGTAAAGACTATAATTATCCATATAATATATGCCTAAATAATTATGTAGGTTATGGGAGTTCTTTCAAGCTAATTTTTATTTATTATATAAGAATCAATTTGAGATATAATGTGTTTCATGCCATTCATGTTCTATAATATTTATTCATGAGGGTGGGAGTATGTTTAGCCATCATGTCTATGGTATTTGTATTTGCAGCTGATTTTGGTTGATTTTTCAATTTATAAGAGTAGTTTTTTTAGGTTAAGCATTACTACTTTTGGACTGACCTGAGAGAGGTATTTTATAGATCCTAAGGTGAGAATTATATTGGTTGAGTGTATTTACATGATATTCATGATGGGTTGAAACCTTTTTAAATGAATGACATCATTCTCATTCCATAGTGTCATGGTAAAATCATAACCAAATAGGGAATCATATGCTAAAGTGTGAAGGGAGCATAATTTATATGAGAATGACCCTAATTTTCATGAAACCAACAAAACTTATAGTTATGATAATAAAATTATTGTTATCATACTATTACAATTTTGGTCATGAATCATCAAATTCTTTTGGTTGAGTTTCAAGAAGATTTCTCTTAATTTATGATGTGACCATAATGTTTCACCATAACTAAGAAGTAACACAATTTTCGTTCCATTAACCAATTCTAAAGTGGATTTAGACATAATTTTATAAAATTATGGCTTGTTTAAAGTAAAATATAGGATATGTATCTAGTATATTCTTTATAAACAATTATACTCTAATTTTCTTTACAATTTCTAATCTTTCTTAAGATATAAATGCAAACTAATGTATTTATAGGCAAAAATAAGTCACAAAATCAAATAGAGAAGTCATAAGCATTAAGATACAACATTGAATACTAAATTGAGATAAATTATGATCTAAATCCATAATTTATCTCAATATTAAATCATTCCTAAGATTCTTTTAAGTCTAGAGTGTTCAATCAAAACTAGCTCTACAGTCTTTTATCACTAAAGTGTTTATTTAGAACTAGATTTAGAGTCTTTCAGGTTAGAAGTATTCATTAAAAATTAGCTCCAAAGTATTTTAGACCTTAAGTATTCATTTATAACTAGATCCAAATTATTTTAATAATGAATAACTTATATAGGTAGCTCTGGAGTGTGCCATGAGCCTCATTTTAAAACATATTTACAACACTATATATGTATTATATCATAATCTCAAAAAGTATCTAGGGTATTTATAGTACTCCAAAGTATTGTTAATATCTTTAAATACAATTTATCCAAATATTAAAATGATCTATACTTGATTCCAAATAGTTAAATCAAAAGATACTAAATCCTTAGATGTAACATTCTCTCAACATTTTCCCCTGAAAGAGTGGAGACAAATTATATTTTTCTGATGGTATAAAAACAAATAAAGATCAATAAACATGTACACTTAATTTATTATGATAATAGTTAAGTCTAGGTAGTTGTTGAAGATATCATGATATAAATATCACCTCCTAGCTCTAGGAAAATAAATTGATGTAGATAGAATTCATGATAAGGAAATATATTGAATTTGGAGCATTTGTAACACTTTATTGATCAATAAGAATTTGAATTAGATCATTTGAATAACTTCATAGTTTTTTATTTATTGTTCTCAATCCTACTCCAAGGGAATAACAAGGGACCACTCAACCTGAGGAAGACTAATAAATTTATTGGTATTTATAGATTAGATTTATTCCTATTCTGTTTACATTTTGAACATTCACTTTATTATTGAAATATCATTTCATTATATAACCTACATATATTTAGTGTGTATGGATTTATAGTGGCCACTAATTTACTTTATTTCATTTTCATAATCTTTATTTGATGCTTCACATTTATCACTTTAAGTAAATTTGATTTGAATTTAGCAACTGAAGTAGATTTGATTTAGGCTATTATTTTCATTTATTTTGAATTTAACAAAAAAAAATTATTTGATAAATTAAAATAAATTTTATTTGATATCTACAATTTAAATTGATTGGATTTATATAAAAAAGGGGTTTTATTTAGTTATTTTTCACAAATGTTGTTTTAGTAGAAAAGAATTGTTAAGTGAAAATATCTTTTCCATATTTCATATAGCATTTGAACACTAGATTGTATCAACATTATTAAAATAAGTGAAGAGGTTCAATGCCCCTCATTAATCACAAAAATTATAATAGGTTGATGCATATTATTGATATGGTGGTTAAAGTGAGGAAGAATATGAAAAGTGTATGCAACTATATGTTTCAATTATTGATGATTTCTCTTGAAGGACTCATTGAAGAATTAATATCCATTAGTGTACATCATAAGGAGTATGTAGGGATCAGGGTTGGATAAATCATGATGATTTATGAGATATTATTATATGATATTGTATTATCCCTATTTACATTTCCCTCCTCTTTATCTCTTCTACCTAGTTTCATTCTTTTTAAAAACTAACATGGAAATGTCAAGTTAGTTTTGTATTGGTCCTTGTGTTTTATACTATATTAGCCATATCTAAAAATATATATTTTAATATATGTGGTACTAATCTTATTTAATTTTCCCCACTTAATATAATTCCATTAATTTTTTTATATGGGTCGTGGCTGGCATAGTACAATTTTTGCTCAGAATATTTAAATTTATCTATCTAGATCAAATCCATAGACATAATTTAATGGTCATGTTTAGGATTTGGATATAGACACATACAAACTCTCCCTAATTTCATTTTTATAGAGGTGGAACACCTTTCTGTTTTTCTTATACACAAGAAACTATCATTAGTAGAAGAAGATAAATTAACGTATATGGTCTTATACTTATATAGATATAAATTTTCAAAATATATTTGGAGTATTAAAGAGATAATATAAACCACAAAGGTAAATCATGTTATTTTGAGTCTAAAATTGAGGATACTCAATTATTATTCTTTACATATTAATATTAAACAACAACAGATCTTGTAAAGCACCACTTGAAACAAGGGGGAATTGGTGCACCAACAAGTCAACACAAGATAAGTATCCCTACCCCTAAAATATTTATTTTGTTTAGTTTATATATAATATTGTCTTCCCATGCTCATATTAACTCATGTTATATTTTCATCCATTAAAACCTTATAAAGACACATATTGGTTATAATAATTAGTTTATATGCCTCTTGTTTATCACTTAAATTAATTTCTCTCTTTATTTTACATATTGGTTCTAGGTTGATTTTTTCATCGGTTAATTGTATAAGATTCCTAATTATATCCTCAATATCCCTTTTTCAAAATATATATTTATTATAGTTCCAATCCACTTTGTCACATAACATATTATATGTATGACGGATCTAGTATGGTCTTATCCCTTTTCCTATATTATAATATATTTATATTTTTGACAATATTCACATTACATACATTCTGGTGAACTTGAATTGAATCTTAACCCACTACTATGTTGGTTAATTTTCAAATTTTATATTTCCAACTTATTAGCTCAATTTTCATGCAATATTTCCCATTACATAGCTTTCAAAAAATTCTCTTTCTAATCATGTCACCCCTAAACATTGCATTATCAAATATATAGATTATAACATTATATACATCCTTACTATAGATGGGAATAAAAAAAATCATTCACATGTATCCTTGTACTTTCAACATGGTTGAAGGATACATAAATGATCTTCCCATTATTGAAACTTATACCATGGATAAAGAACCCACAAATGATCTTATAATTTTTACCACATATCAATATCCCCAAGATGATCTTCCCATTTTTTATACTTATAACATTGCCAAAAATCCCATAGATGATCTCTAGACCTTTCCATTTATACCATGGTCAAATATTCCATACATGATATTACCATTTTATACACTTATTTTATGTATGAAGATCCCTATGATGATATTCCCATTTTCAAAAATATTCACTTTGATTCAAGTGATGATGAGGATGCTTTCATCACTTTTATGCTCTCATTGCACCACCCCTAGAAGATACTAGGTGGATGAATTATAAAATACAAATTATTATCCAAAATCACCTCCAAAAATAAAATTTCCCAAATATTAAACTCATAAAATAAACATAGTTCACATCAATGACATGAATCATATTATAGCTCATATCTATTATCATCCTAGCACTCAAATTTAGGTCAATAATAGTGTTTAAAATTTAAAAACTATTAAATCATAATCTAAATGTTATAATACACTTTTCTATCACTTCCAAAAATGCATAATAGATGAAATAAAATAATGTTTTAAACTATATTGGACAAAGGGATATACTTCATAGATTTCCTTGTATTTTAATTGTATCATCCCAATTGGTAAATTCATTGTATTAACAACATGTGAGTCTGATTTTTTCACTCAATATAACTATATTGGTTAGGATATTAATACCTTTAACTATATCATCCTTGAAATTATTTAGGATAGTTAAAATTATATCATTAAAGATATAGTTCATATCCATGTAGAATCAGATAACTATATCAACTAACATATAAACACATATAACTATATAAAACATGTTTAATAAAAAATTAGATTTACAAATATATCCCAACCACTTATAAATCTATTGGCTAGCATATAATTCATAAAAATTTATATAAATGCAACTATATCAACTAAGATGATATATTATAAATAAAGACAAATAATCATAATACCTCAACGTGTTATATTCATACACTTAATATTTTTCATCTTTATCAATTTAGTGACATTTTATCTTACATAACTCGTCAGTACATCAATCTCCCTAAGTGCACATCTTAAAGAGTGCACTATGAAATGGGTGGGGTTAGCTCATTGTAATTTGTGATATATGTTTACATACTATTACATAATACCTTAATGAATATTTGACTAACCTCATTTCAGTCTCTTTTCTATGTAGTTATGCTAGCCACCCTGTATTCTTACCATATTCACCTAGTCAATACAGTTTGTATCATTTTTATTTATAATTGCATTGTATTGACTTGATAAATACAATTCTAATTTTATTCTTATATTTACTAATATATAGACCTTGATGATATATTTATAACTTCTTTGACTCTTTTTCAACTGTAACATCATGGTTGATACCATTAGCTTAGAGTTTTAGGTTAGTTTCTAGTTTATATAAATATATATAAGGGTCATAATTATCATTCCCAAGGCACAAAACACTCTTTTACATTATTTTCACTAAAATTAATGTCATTAATAAGTGAAAAAGGGTGTTTCAAGTATTATTACACATAAATTAGACATATAAAAGATCACCATGAAAAATCCACCTTACTACATTAAAATAAAACATTTATAGGTTGATGGAATAGATGATTATACCTTCCCAAGAAACATGATAAGGTATAAAATTTCATGGAAATATAAGGCTCATTGCATGAAGAAGATACATGTCCTACAATTCATTTATATTCATGTTGTAAAGTTATTTATTTTGTATTTATACCTCAATATTATAAAATGTATATAGGATAGTAGATAAATTATAGACGTAAGTGTCATTAGTGAATAATATTACTTAAAAATAATATAGTGTGGAGTAGAGATAAAGAGATATTTTAATACAGAGAGTGGAGTTATGAAGAAAATGCAATTGTAGACACTTGAAAACTACATAGTTTTAGATGTTGAAATGCTTTAGACCCCTACCCGACTCTGAGGCTAGTTGACCACCTAGTTGACTTAGCCCATTTATCAATTTTATAAACTTAAATTTTTAATTCACCCTTTTTTAACCCATTTTCCTCTAGAACCTTGACCATTGATGGTTAGCCTAACCATCAATGGTTAGACTAATTGTCAATGGTCAAGTTTTGTAAGCCTGCTTTAAAAGCATTACCAGTTGTATGAGATACACATGACATATTTAGAAACTTTTGTTTTGGTCATGAAAACTAGGTTTATAGCATCCTAATTAGAAAATTTTTCCTCTATCCATTTAACAACTTCCTCATGTACATTTAGTAACTTCATCCTATAAAAGGAAAGAAGTAAGAGAAGAAAGGGATCCAAAAATCTAGCAATTCACATCCAAGATATCTTGCATCTAGGTATATAACATCCCTTCAATGAGTAAGCAGCATCAATAAAGACTTGAACCTCTATTGGTATCACTTTCAAAAGCCAAAGTACTATCACTCTGGCCAAATTTATTTATCTTTCCACCACCAAGTTATAGGTATGTCTTGTTTATTTTATATGATTTATATTTTATTTCTAACCTCCCTACCCTATTAGACCCATCAGTATCTTATTTTCCATTTGCTTGATCCATAACAGACCTCTATTTGCCCAATTACCCAATCTATAATCCTTTTTTTAATCATTCCAAAAATCACATAGGTAACCACTAACAGTTATCCCAACCATTGATGGTCACCTCAACCATCAATGGTCACCCAATCACTAATGATTAGCCCAACCACTGATGGTTCACCCAATCATTAATGGTCACTAAGGCATAAAATAATATAAAGTTATTTTCAACCCCTTGACCCTAACCAAACCCTATTTTTTGTGTTCCTATTTGTTCATAGAGACTTTTCTAATTTTCTAAACCTAACCCCTAACTATCTTAGCATGAGTGTTAAGCCACTTTTGTTATATTTAGTGTTTTTATTTAACAAGTAATTTATTTTCATCTCATCTTAAATGCATTTACTTTCTAGTTATTAAATGCAAGTATTATTTCTTTTCATTTATATCAACTTAATTTTTATAAATAGTGGATTGATAGCCTCCTAGCAAGCATACACTTCTTACATCTATCTCATGCTAGGTATTCTACTCAATAATCCATCTAAAAATCCCTTTTATAGTGTCTTTCTTATCTACAAGTTATTCATTCTAAGTTAACATGGAGTTCCCACCATCGTGTAGATCACGCATGCACTTTATCAGGTATTCTTCTACACACCTTATTACTAGTTTCATTACTTGCTTCTAAATTAATAAATGAGTGAAATTAACTGAAACATTTTGGCATGACCAATGGGACCAAAATCCCTTTTTCTTCATTTATTTTATGCTTGTCAAGTGACATCTACAATTTATTTTTGGGCTTAAAATAAACTTTTTGCATACATTGATTACTTACTTATTTTAGTTTATATAGTAACTTAAGGCACAATAATTAATCATAGATTTCACTCTTATTGTCACACACTTATCCAAATAACATAACCAATCAACACATCAAAACATACCTGAGACAAGGCCTAATGAGGATTTCATCACCTAGTAGTAAACCTTACCCTTTCTTGACGATCTTACTTGGAGGTCATTAGCAATGGGAAACCAAATTAGCTTTCTAATTGAGTATAAACTTTGAGATTCTATATATTTTAGCTAAGCACCTGACACCCTTATCTTTATGGTGTGTGAAGTGAGGGGGTAGGCCCCAATACCAAGCCATGTATTAAAGACCAATATAGATTTCTCTCTTGAGAACCTAAACATAACCTAAAACCAACCTTAGATTTCCTCTTTAGTACCTGATCTACAAACCAAATTTCCTCTTTACACACTCTAAGGCATAATCAAAAAGGGATTTAACAATTACCCTAAGTTATTAAACATACTTTAGTGTATATTAAATTTCCTTGAGTTCTTTTATTTTGCTTGCTCTTTATTTGAGGTGTGAGTTTCATTATTTTATCTCTTATTTCCTCTCATCGTCTTTACTAGATAATAGTTGAGGAATCAAAACAACCAACAACCACCTTCATCTTCCTCCTCCATGGAGTATACCTCTGATGCTAAGGATTCCCCTCATTTTTATCATCCTCCTACTAAGCCATTGATAATTATTGAGGGTGATCTATATGTTTCTACCTTACTTGATAACAATCCCATGGATCTTCAACATTATATGAAAACCTTATCTACCCATACCCCTTTTGTCTTAGTTCCTCTTATGGATCTACCTTATGGTATGCCTCCCCATATTCTTGTGGGTGCCACCTCAACCCAACCCATGCTCACCCAAGCCTCTTCTTCTTCTAATATCCCACCTACTAGAACTCCCCAAACTCCATCCAATGTCCCAACTAGTAACCAAACACCTACTACCCTAACTAATACCTCCAACATTGGGTCAACTTCACCCCTTGTTACCTATACTCCTTCTACCATGGGAGTATCATTCACCCATGTTTATACTATTCCCCTTATCTTAACTAACCCACCAATTTATACCCCACTTCAGATTTTGGTACTTTCCATACCTCAAACACTCCCACCTATTAACACTAGAGTTACCACCCATCATCAACCAATTAGGACTTTCATACCTCTAACCCAATATACATCCATACCACCATCCACCAAACCAAACATACCTCTAAATAAACCCTTTTTATCCCCCCAATAGGCACCCATGACCTCTTACCCATATGTGTCTAACCCATAAGGATACATAACACCTTCTACCCAACCACTTATGTCAATTAACCCTTATGTGACACTATCCCAACCTCCTATCATCGCTTACAAATATGTGGCTTATTCAGCACTCTCTATCACTTATCCATACATTCCTACCATGCAACATCAACAAATCTTACCACCTTAGTATGTTGTTTCTCAACCTCAAACAGATTTGGTCCAGATGTTAATGAACAAAATGACAAACCTAGAGTCATCTTTCTCTAGGTCTCATAAAAGTTTATTCTATGATCAAATCTATAATGAACCCATCCATCTATTCCTATCCATGAGTATCCTTCTCAATGGGAATTATCTAATTTTTCTAAGTTCTATGGTAAGGAGAACCCCCAACAACATTTGAGATCATTTCATCATTATTGTTATTTGATCACATATGATGATGTTCTCCTCTTTCATATCTTCCCCATGTCTCTATCAGGACCATCCCTTGACTAGTATAGTTCTCTTACCAATCACTCCATATTTTCATTCTCCCAACTTGCCCAAATATTTTTAGAGCATTTCTCACTAAATATATCTAAAAAGGTATCTATTACCAACCTATATTTTATTAGGCAATTTGATGATGAATCAATTATCAATTTCATAGCAATATGAGGAGGTCTCATCAACCAAATTTATTTCTCCTTACCCTAACCTAAGTTGATTCAGATCTTCTCTCAAGGTTGTGCCAAACATATTTCCCCTACTCTTTAAGTTCAAACTTTCAAAACTTTTGATGAGGTGTTCATCATGGCACGCAAACTTGAGAACCAAGCCATTGATGAATGGAAATTGAAACTATAGAAAAATAATTCTATCTTTAAATATAATTAACCTCCCTCTACCAAAAATTCCAACCAATCCAACCATCCTAATATCAAAACAAAAGAATTTACAAACTTAGTTATCATAAAGACTGCTCCACCACCAATTGTAAACCAACCCCATAAAAACAATTCTTCCAACCCTTCTTACCAACAAAACTAAAACTAAAAATAAGCTCCTTAAAAATAATACACTCCCATAAGGGAATATCATGCTTCCATTTTGGACAAATTTCACAAAGCTAACCTCATCTAACTTCTACCTATCAAACCACCTTAATAATTTGATGCTTCATTCCTCGTGCCTAGTTAGTAGAATGAGAATGACCATTGTGTCTTTCACTGAGTCATGGGACATGACATCAATAAATGAAATACCTTTAAAATTATTATCCAAAGCTTAATTAATAGTGGATAACTTGAATTTGATAATCCCAATGCACCTCCTAATTAGTCCCTTGACATCTTCCATAAACCTTTTCCCAATCATACTCCTACCCATCACTATGATAGCCAATCAGATTTAGCTCATTTTCATGAGGCATATATAATCAATGTTATTATTAGTGAGCCCATTTTTGAGAAGACCATTACCTCAACCACTTATTCCTCAATTTTAATTACATAAGTAGTGGACCCACCTTCCATTCCTTTAGCTACTCAAATGAAATAATCAACCACCCCTCTCTCTTCACTTAATGAGGCTTTAGCTTCATCCACCTCTCCTTTGATGGAAAAACTAAAGGAGAAAACCTTTTCTTTAACCATTTCTTCCACTCCACCCATTGAAGTGGAATAAATTCCCTCCACTTCTTTGGATATCCAAACCAAAGAAGCAACCATGTTTTTTCTTGTACTTGAGGACACTACACCCACCTCCCCCATCATAGAACCATCCATACCCTCTTTAAAAAACATCCCATAAAATAAGGTTACCTCATTCACCTAACCACAAATTTTAGAATCTTATATCAATAACAAGATGGAGGAACCATTCCCTCTTCTCCACCTAGGGGCTTAATTTTTGAAACCAATGACTGGGGAATCAAACCCATCTACAAGCCCTTTTCTAGACTAGTCTAAAGTCTGGAGTTCACTTATCAACCCAAATTTGATAGAGACACATTTTAGAATCATATAGGGCTCCCTTACCAAAATAGGTCTAAATTTTCAACCTCACTTGAATCCACCCTTAAACCCATTCTTACCTCCTCATCCAATACCTCTTCTTCCAAAACCATAGGTGAACCATCCAAACCACCTCTGTCTAACATTTAAAAATCCCTTAATGCCTCTCTTACCAAGCCAATAAAGAATTTAGGAATCCTTCCCACACTTATCCATGCTCACCCCTCTTTGACGTTGGATTTAACACCATTTAGTCCACTAAAGAAACCCCCAACCAAACTAATCAAGAAGGTAGAGTTGCCCAAACCTCAACCTTGAACTAGACCCATACCACATCCTTCCCACTTGACTTTTATCTTAAGACCCCATCCTTCTACCATTCTAATTACTTATTATTCCTCTATTAATCCATCCCCCTTATCTTTACCTAAACTTACACCCATTAAATCATCTAGTTCCCCATCATTATTAACCAACTTATCTACCTCTACATTTTCACCTATATCTAACCCCTTGTCATCTAAATATTCAAACTCTGAATCATTTACCTTGAAATATATAATGACTAAGAAATCCCAACCACCAACCAAAACCATTCCACCACAAATAACTTCTAAGGTGAAAACTACTTCTAGAAAGGCTCTCATCCTTAAAACTATAAACCCATCACCTCCAACACCTTTGAATGAATCTTATTCAACCATCCTACAAAGATTGTTTTAAACTTCTTCCATTATCTTATCACCTATCAAACCATCCTACCCTTCCTATACCAAACCCTCCTTGTTCAATGATAATTTGATCTATGCATACCATAGGGAACCAAAACATGACACAAAGAACTACAAAGATATCCAAGCACTTGTTCATAACCTATATGATGAGGATGATCTATTATTAAATGAACCTCTTTTACCTCCATTACCAATCCTACCATCAACCCAACCTACAAAACCTTTACCTACTCCCCCACTCTCATCTAAGAGTGAGGGGGAAGAACTGAAGTAACCATCAAACCTATAAAATCCCCTCATCCACACTATTCATATGGTTACCTGATATCAAGCCCAACATAAGGACAAGGGAAAAGCCAAAGTTTCCATTCCTTGTACATAACTTTCAACCCCTTAGCCTTCTAACTAGACCCAAGAACCTACACCTTTACCCTCACCTTCATAGACACCAACACCAAAAATTTCCATTTTAAGACCCTCTCCCTCCAACCCTTTTGAATCCATCCAATGTATCATGTTAAAATAGCTTCACCAGACACTAGTAAAGATGATACTTTATGAACTAATCAATACCTCATCCCACTATATTCAGGCACTAATAAAGGATCTGTAATCTACAGAGGTTCAACCAAATGATCCTCAACCTCTTGCACTCTTTAAGGAATACCTCCAACTTTCTCCCTTCATCACCTTTTAGGATTCTAAAATACCTCTTGTTCATCTTAAGGATTATGATCCTCCCCTCTTTATCACCATGTACATCAATCACACCTAAGTAAAAAGGGTAATGATTGATGGAGGAGATAACATCAACATTATCTCCTCCCATGCTTATGATCAATTGTAAGTCCCTAAGAACATCATGTTAGAAAGTATAGTGGTTATTTTCTCCTTCAATGATACCATGGCCACTACCTTGGGGATAGTTGTCCTTTATATTTGCTTGGGACCTCAAACCATTCCCAAACTATTTTATGTTGTATAGGTCAAGTTATAATACAATGTGTTACTCAGATGCCCTTAGATCCATGCCATGAGTTGTGTCCCTTCCACCTTACATTGATGTGTCAAATTTGAACATGAAGGTCAAGTTATTACCATCAAGCTAACTGAGTCCTTTTGACTTTTGAAATATGACATATAAACCTAATGACATTCTTATTCCTCCTTCATCCACCTCATCATCAACTACTAATAACACCACCACACCACCAACCAAAACCCATAGCACTCCCAGCCATACCATTGATAAGGCCTCAACTAGCTTATTTATCCCTTCCTCCTAGATTCCCATGGAGGACCCCTTGCAATCTACATTTCAATGTCTCTCCCTTGGGGAATATATCCTTTTATCCTTATATGCTTTCCTTACTCCACAAGAGTATGAGAACCTAAAGTATGACCTTTTTATGATTATAATATTAGAAAAATCATCCCTTTTAGGATCCCCAACCATCAAACAAATTTCATCTATGGGGGAGTTGATCATCCACTTCTCACTCCCACAACTACCTCATCCATCTGACCATTCACCTCTGACTTCTCTTATCTCAATAAACCAACCTTTGCTAAAGCTTACCTTTATAGGTGTGATTATAATGGGTTTAGTCTTGGCCTTTATGAACATGGACCTCATGTGTTACCCATAATAAAAAAAACAAAAACCTCATGAGTTATTTGGCCTTGGGTTCATACCACCAGAAGAACCCACCTCACTAAAATCCATCACCTCCATCAAAGAGGATGTCCCATCTTCACCAACCCCATCTCCCTTGAAGTTAAAGACTTTAATATCATCCCATCCAACTTTTTTTTATTAACACTATTAGTTTTGGCCGTCTAACCCATAAAAAGGGTAGTTGAACTAAAACCTTTCCTCTCATTCATCCTAAAATGATCGAGCATATTCTCATATCATCAATATGATCCAACATTAAGATGATGATTCTATTCTCACATACCTTGGTAAGAGGGATTCTTCCATATATAAATCCCTTCCTCCTAATAACCAAACCATGATAAATGAATCCACCATCAATGTCAACTTGGGTACTCAGGATAACCCTCTCATTGTCAAAATTGACCAATCATTAAATTTTATAGAGCAACAAGATTACCCTTCTTTCCTTCATGATGATAGCATAGAGTTTGCTTGGTCCTATCAATATATTCCTAGAATTTACAATTCCATTAGCCTCCACAACATTATCACCCATCCTAAGGTTAAGCTAGTGTGATAAAAGCTTTGTAGGATATATCCTCACATCACCCTTATTATTAAAGAAGAACTTCAATGTCTTTTATATATTGAATTCATTCATCCCATAGACTATCCACAATGGGTTTATAACATCATTCCCATTACAAAACCCATAGGGGGACTTCACTTCTACATTGACTTTCATGATCTTAACCTTGCTTGCCTAAAGGATGACTTGTCTTTGCCCAACATTGCCCAACTTATTGATCTTACAATTGGCCACTTGATGTTATCCCTTATGGATGGTTTCTCAAGATATAATTGGATCTTTATTTCCCCTAAATATCAACATAAAACTTCCTTTATCACCCCATGGGGGACCTTTTATTATAAGGTCATGCCTGTTGGTCTGAAGAACACTAGAGCAACCTATCAACATGTCATGACCTATATTTTTCATGATCTCATCCATAAAATTATAGAGGACTATGTGGATGATCTCCTTGGGAAATCCAAACACTAAAAATATCACCTAACCATTATTTTAATCATCTTCAATCAATTAATCCATTATCATGTTAGGCTTAATCCCATGAAACACATTTTTGGGCTCTTCTCTAGTAATCTTCTAGGTTTTATTATTTCTCTTTAAGGAATTGAAATATACCCCACCAAAGTTAGAGAAATACTGGAGATGCATCCTCCTACCAATCTTAAGCAACTCCATAACTTGTAGGGTAAGCTCCAATCCATTCATCAATTCATCTCCTAATTATCAAATAGATGTCAACCATTTCACCATATCCTCAAAAAAGACACCTCTTTTAAGTGGACCAAGGACTATCAACAAGAATTTGATTCAATCAAGAAGTACCTTATTTCCACCCATTATAATCCCCCCTAAATAATATCAGCCCTTATACCTTTATATATCCACCAAAACCTATTCCTTAGGGGAAATGCTCACTCATCGTAATGAATAAAACAAAGATAAAACTATCTATTGCATTAGCCACACACTTATAGAGTACGAGATTTAATATACCCATCCTAATAAACTTTGCCTTGACTTAGTATTTATGGATTACAAAATTCATCATTACCTCCTTAATCACAAAACCTATATCATCACTAATATTGAACCACTCAAGTATATGCACTCTAAACCTTATCAAAACTAATGAATGGCTAAGTGGCTCATGCTCCTAGATGAATTTGATCTTGACTTCCTTTAGAAAAAATATATTAAATGTCAATTCATCATTGATTAATTGGTCTAAGCTCTTTTATTGAATAATCATCCATTTCCCCTTGCATTACCTGTTGTGTCCATTAAAACTCTTTCTCAAGAGGAACCCACCTACCAAATGACCATATTTTTGATGGCTCAAAATGCTAACATGGTGGGGGTGATGGAGTTATTATCATTGCCCTTAATATTTAACCTCTTCCCCTTTCTTTTAAACCTGACTTTGAATGCACCAATAATGTGGCCAAATATGAAGCCTTGGTCATAGGTCTCCAAACCACTCTAGCTTTAGGATTCAAAACAATCAATATCTTTAGTGACTCTCAACTCATGATCAACTAGGTCAATGGATCCTACCAATTTAAAAATTATGTCTTATTGAATTATAAACAACTCATAGATGTACTCTTAGTATCATTTTATCATTACCTTATATAGTCAGTTCCTTAATCCAACAACAAGTTTGCAGATACAATGGCTTCCCTTGCTTCCCAAATCCTATCTCAACCTATTGAGTCTAAACTATTTATCATCATACATTGATTTATCACACCTTCATATATTATTTTTGACCTTCCTATCATTTTTAATGTGGAATCATCCCCTTTCGACATTTGGTACGACCAAACTTTTGACTACCTTAACCTCGATGTTATTCCTCCCAACCTTTCAAGAATACTTGAAGAGATTTTGTTCTGAGTAACTCTCATTACACATTAATAGGGGAATCCTTTACAAACATGGCTTTTATGGTTTCCTCTTCATTACCTTTGTATTCATGAAACCTCCCATGCTATCAAGGAAATACGTGACATAATCTGTGTGGGACATTTTAGTGGCCTAACCATCACTAAACATATCCTTTTCCTTGGCTATTCTTAGTCTACTCTAAATTAAGATTGTTGTGATTATGTAAATAAGTTTTTCAAATTCCAACAACATGTTAATTTACATCATGTACCTACTCATGGCCTTTGAGTATCTAAAGACAACTGGCCCTTCTCATAATGGGGTCTTAATCTAATTGGGGAAATCAATACTCATTCTTCAAAATGACATCAATCTATCATTACCACCACTAAATATTTACCAAATGGGTAGAATCCATCCCTCTTATCTCAACCAAAGCCAAAAATATTGTTGATTTCATCACTCACCACATCATTTTCCACTTCAGTGTTCCCCATAAGATCATCACTGATAATGGCAAATCCTTTAAAAACAAGAAGGTCCAAACTCTTTGTGATGATTTTGGCATTAAATTAAGATTTTCCTCACCTTATCATTCATAATAAAATAGATAGGCAGAAGCTTCTAACAAAATCCTCAATAAAATGTTGACCAAATTAGTAAGTGATTCAGGTCTGGATTGGTATTTCCACATTCCCTTCACTTTATAGGCCTATCAAACTAGCATTAAAACCTCTATGGGTGGTACCCTTTTCTCTCTCATTTTTAGAGTAGAGGTAGTCTTGCCCCTTAAATTCCAAATTCACTCTCTTTGCATATCATTGCACGACATCATTTTTAAAAGTGATTATCATCAAGAATGCCTTCTACGTCTTAAGCTCCTTGATGAACATCACCTCATAGCACTTAATCATATGCATGTCTATCAGTAATGAATCAAGTGCACTTACAAAAAACATCTAAGAGAGTGATAATTCAATATCAAAGACCTTATCCTTAAGGAAAACTAACATGTAACTAATATGGAGAAAAAAAAAAGGTGAGTTTGTTTTTAATTAGCTTGGACCCTACATTATAACCCATAAGTATGGATTAAGAACTTATCATTTATCTTCTCTCAAAGGCAAACCACAACTTGAGCCTTTCAACACTTTGCATCTACATCATTTCTATTGTTAAAATAAGGATCGAACTCACCTTTGTGTCTAAATTAAGATCATCCATTCATTTTCAAGATCTTCACTTCCCTTCATCCACTTATCCATATTAATTTTAGGGATAATTGATTACAACATAGGACCATGTGATTATCTATCATAGTTATTGCCTAATCCTAAGTATGGATACCATAGCTCTACCCATGGCATGGTTGTCATGGATACTTTTTGTCTTTAATAATATGAAATCCCATGATCAGTTTTCCTTTAAAACCACTTTCCCTCATGTATCATTAACCTTTTGTGTTAAAAATTCTTTCCTCTATAAGTTATACCTCTAAGCCTAAATAGACTTGTATACGTCTAAAAATAGCATTCAAAATCAAATTGGGATACTGAAATATTACTTGGGTCTATATCTCTAGCATTGTAGACTACTCCCTTGAAGGACAACTGCCTAAGGACATAATTTCTTAAAAGATAGATTGCTCCCTTGAAGGATAGTTACAACATAATAATAAATCCAAATTTATACCACTCCCTTAAAAGATGACTAACTTAAGTTATGTCAAAGCAATCATTCGAAGCTTATCACATCGATCAACTTCACTCCCTTTATTAAAAAACAAAACATAAAAAAGGGGGCCCTATATCAAAATCAAAGCAAGCTATCCCAAAAAGGTTGTAATCAACTCTTTCTTATATACTTAGTATACTTCCCACATCAATCAGTCTACACATTATATTAAGACATGGACTTTTCTATTATGGTTCTTTGGTTACCTATAGAAGAAGCAAGCTAACCCACATCAGGTTACCACATCACCTATTTCTCCTTAACCCATCTACCTATCACCTACTTTCCATTTTTAAACTCTCTAAAATAAAGGGACTCTAAGCTTACTTGACACAAATTGACCAAGATACCTTCTTTTTTTATCAAAGCAAGCTCATGTGAAGTGTTGGAAAGGCTCATTTTCATTAGTCCAATCTGACTTTGATTTTATCAAGCCTTTTGTTAATGAACACATCATGTCTTTTTCTTACCCTTCATTCATTAGTTCATATGGACATCTTTCTCATGATTCTCTTCTCTTTTCTACATTTCATGTGTTATCTACACCCACTTTATGTGTTTTCATCATATCCATATCATAAACATTCACAACATCATTTTCATCACAACACTAATCCATATGCTTCACAACATTATGATCCATCTCCCATCTTTCCACCCAAACATCATATGTATCATAAACCACATCAACCAAATAAATAATCAAAATCATCCATCTATCTTCATAAACAAGCACATTATCCCTCATATCTACACAAAACATTACCTAACACCATCCACAACTATACACATATCAAATTCACACATCTAATCACAAAACACACATTTCTTCATCTTATCATCCACAATCTATAACTATCAAAACATAATACATGACATAATGTCCATTTCACATGTCCTCATATATACACATCTTGTATCATAAAGCATGGGGCAAAAACACATCATACACATCAATAAATATCAAAACAAATAAAATAATAGTAAACCACATATCCATAATTCTTTTAGTCACCTCATGTCGACAAACCACATAAGACATGTCATCATACCATTTAGCATATACATTATAGGCAAACCACATCATAACCATGAAAAAACCATTTCATATCTATGAACTATGTCATCATTCTCTTTACCATCAACATCTATACCTTAAATAATTTATCAAAAACATAAAGTAACCATGATTGTATATACAAAATTATTTTATACCCTAACTTAAAATCATATATATGTCATATCCATCCATTGAAAAATGTATATACATCTATAAACAATATCACAAGTAACATAATCCAATCAATCATCTACATATTTAAAAACACACATCCTTTAACTAATGTCATCATCACAAAATCATGATCATAATTTCATCCATCACATCCATAATTTTTATACATAATAACCATCACATGAGAAAAACATCAACAACAAAAATCAATCTACATATCAAGAGTCATCATCATCATAATCATAAAACATCTGTAAACATCATAAACATCTAGTCCATGTCATCATGTCATCAATATGCATCATAAGCATATATGAACATCACACAACATAATCAACATCTATATAATCATGAACATCATACAACATAATCATCATATACATCAATAAGGAAATACATGAAATAATTTATCTATCTCTCTCACTCATATACATCTTACATCTTCAGCACACAAGCTGGTATCAAAACAATATATATCCATGATAATAAAACTAAAAAAATCAATCCCCAAAAGTACCACTACTACTAGCTCCACCTCAACCAATACCTGTACTCCCATCTAGTGGTGGTCTTATTGATGCCCCTACCTAATCAACTATGGAGGTCCACTATCCTAGAGTAGATATAGATGGACAACCTACTAGGTTGGCCTTGTACACCCCATATCTCATCTCCAGTGGTAACTATGTCAGCACTATCTCCTCATAATATCTCAACTCCTCAATGGTGGCTAGGTACTGTGTCCTCAAAACTATGTCAGGTGGTCCTCCTACTACTGCTACTACCACTCTTTCCCTTTGTCTCAATGAATCTCTCTCTTGAGTCACTAGCCTAAGAGAGATACTCACTTGATCATGCCCACCAATCAAAGTAGCAACCTACCCATATAAGGAAGCCACCTATCCCTATAATCCCATGATCTAAGCTTGTGCTATTTCCAATGTTGTATGTGCCTACCCATCTAGTCCACTACCCTATACTGGTACCTAGCAAGATCCACATCCATAGGTTGTTGACCACCATCACCCCATCTAAAGTTAGCTACTACATATTTGGCCTAGTACCAAGTTGCATATCCATCTACAACACTGACATCATCTATGGGAGCTCTCAATGATAACTCCTCTTGGTTAAATATGATGTCTTGTGGCTATGGCTCTAAGAGTAGGAAATCTACATCCTATCTCTTATATTTGGGACAATCTAGTGGGATCCCTTACACAAATCCAAACTATCTATGAACATGATTGCATAAAATCCATCTCACCATCCCACCTCCCATAGATCTATCACCAGCTCTATAATGATAATGTGTGGTAGTTGTACCCTACCTAACTTGGCCCGCTCACATAGGGCCTCCAAACTATGTCACCTACTACCAAACCACCCAAATCATCTTTGAACCAATCCATATCTCTAGTCCCACCACTAGCCCTTGTTAGCCCATAATCCCCTCTCTCTCTCATGAAGCCAACCCTATACTTAGTTGGCACATTGATCCAAAGTTCAGGTTAAAAAAATTTCAAATTTGTGACAAAACCAATTTCACAATGTATATCTCATCAAGAGCTTTTTGATGCTTTTCACGGTTTGAAAAATGGACACCGTATGCAAAATATATGGTATGTTGAAGTTTTCTTGCAACAGAGAAAAATGGGGTGTCTCAAGATGACATGGTGTAATGTGGACACGCCAAGTGGACCAATCAGGTGGCAACACATGGAAATCAATGGGAGTCCATAGATTTGAAATCTCATTGTATTTGTTGAGTCTGTATAAATGCACATTGTAGTCTATAGAAATGTGCATTGCAGTCTGTAGAAATGCACATTGCAGTCCATAGAAATGCACATTGCAGAGTCTGTAGAAATTTTAAATGCATTGCCAAGTTTGTAGATTTGTGCAATTTCATAGAAATTACTATGGAATGCATAGTCCATAGATAATTAATCATGCTTTATAAACCTACCACGTAATACCATGCCATCCCTGCCATGTAATGCAATGCCATCTCTACCATGCAAGTCAAGATCACTTGCCAACTTGCCACGTCACATGCTGTGAGAACTAGGAGAATGGATCACATTCCAGGAAGGCTGAGTCATAGTAGCAACAAATGGATAAGACAAGTTGGTAACCAACCAACAAACCCATGCTAAGATTGGCGTGGAGAGCCCACCAAAAGGGGTGTCGACATCATTCAAGGAGGCTACTCAACTAATTAAATCCTAGAAAACCGTTCCAGCTTGCAAAAGTGGAACAAATGATAAGTAAAGCACCCAAAAAGGTAGGGATAAGACTTGAACTCATGACCCACCATGTAAAATTGATATGCCTTGACTGCCCAAGCCATGGACTGTCAAGTGATGTAAAAGCTATGAACTTGTATTTAAAGGGTAGCATTTAGTCGACTATGTAAAGGAACAAAATAGACTAGTTTACTATATTTCATCATGTTGAAGCCCCTAAAGGCTAAACCAGAGCTTGGAGTAAACTAAAAATTTATTTATAATTATGATACTCTCTATGTAATATATTCATTTGCCCATTTTGGAGAACTAGTGATTCCATTTTGAGCTATAGAAGTTGCCAATTTTGATTTAGAGAAGCCTTTGCTTATGATTCAGGAAGGTGAAGGACATGCTGAGTCAGCCAAGGTCTTTCTAAGGTCTGATCACTATTATTCTAGAGAGATATGATCTTTTGTTATTTTTAATTATTATTTTAGCTTGCAAATTTTAGCAACAATTAATGGATCGATTCAATAAGAACCTGGGGACGTAGGAATTCTGAACCCCATAAACAATTTTTATGTTCATATCTTTTGATTCATTTTTGCATTCCAATTTAAGTTAAATTGTAGATTAAAATTCAAATTTAAAATAGAATGCAAAATTTAATCATTTTATTATTTATATAAAATTTGATAAAATCAAAAATTTGGAAAATCTGACAGTTTCAAAGGATAAATGATGTGAACTTTCAATACATCAGTATTTCAGTTTTGAAACATGATTTTTGGATAAGATTTTAATCAATTTCTAAATACTCCAACATCTTAAAATTTGAGAAATTTTTTCTTCCAATTCAATGTAGATTTTGGAATTGATAATTTTAAAAGATCCATTTAAACATTTATAAAAAGTAGTGAAGTTCCTAGTGGTGTTTATGGATCAAATTTTCGTATCAGAGCAGTTTGAAAGTTGGGTTAGCTTTTGATTGTGTTTTGATAGTTACTTTTAGTTTATTGGTTATCCATGTCACTTGATTAGATTACATTGTGCAGTTGTGGAATCAGTGTGTTTGCAAGAAACCATGGGCAAGTTATCACATAAAGCCAAGATGGAAGAGCTTGAAGCAATAAATACTCAGATTCAGGATGAGAATGCTTTTCTAAGAGCTTGATTGTACTCCTTGGATGAGGAGATTGCAAGTTTGAAATCAGAGCTTGAATATAAGGATGATCTCTTGATCAAATTGTAGTGTGGTGAACTAAAGAAGGCCATACATTCTACTTCAGATGCAGAGACTATGACTGAGTGTACTATAAGTTATTCACCACATAATTCATCTACTTCTTTCCATTTAGATTCAGATTCAAGTAATGATGCTTTTGGTAGTTTTGAACAACACACTAAGGGTATAGGATCCAAATTTTTAAAGAAAATGGGATTTAATGGAAGAGGTCTTGGTCGAGATGGCCAAGTAATTACTAACCCAATACAAGTAGAGCATAGATCTCTTCATGCAAGTTTGGGTTACACTAGTGAACAAGTAGAAATTGGAAAAACTTCCTCAATGGCTAAAGGAAGACAAGCTTCTAATAGCAAAGGACCAAGGCCACTAGTATAGCATGTGCAGTGTAAGAGGACACGTAGCTGAGGTATTGAGATTCCACCTCTTAGTTCTTACACTAGAGTTAACACTAAATCTTTTGATCCACTTTATATGTTTAAAAATTTGGATTTAACATTTAGAAGATGATGCAATCATTTCCATGCACTTTTTTTGGAATGCATAACCATAGTGTTGCATTTTTTTGGAAGAGGCATGCTTTGCTTAAGAAGATTGTAGGTGTTCAAAACCATTCTCATCATGGAAAATTGAGAAGAGGTAAAAGGGAGACCTCACCTAAGAAGGTTGTTTGCACTCATTGCCATATGAGTGGACATCAGAATGATCATTGTTTTAAACTTCATTCATCTTCTCATTCTAGAAATGGTAAAACTAAGATGATTTATCAACCTATTACTAAGGTTAATGAAGTTAAATCAATCCATAATGATGTTAAGGAATCCACTAAGGAAATCAAGTTAACTACGTAGAAAAACTTGATTAAGTGGATTTAAAATGCACTTGTTTTTCAAAGCATTGTTAAGAATTCTGTTAAGGGAAAGAACAAGACTTGAGGATGCATTATTAGAGGTTGTGAGAACACTTCAAGATAGGTTCATCATTCGAAGTATTTCAATTCTCACCTTATGTTTAAAATCTCTATGTTTTGGAATCTCCTATTTATGCTATGTGAGTTGTCTAGAGGACTTGAACTCATTTGATCAGTTGGAGATAATAGCAGAATGCATGTTGTAGGTTGAGTTAATTACTTACAACACTTGTCTCATATTAAAATTCTATTTTTAGAATGTATTTATTTTTGGCACATGGATGTATAGATGCATTATAAGACCCTATGGGCATGTTTGGATGTTAGGCAATATACACTTTGTGTTGTTTACATTTGCTTAGCATATAAGTCCCATACCAAGGCATTGTATTGCAACATGTCTACAACATTTCATGTATGTTGTTGACATTAACAAACTTTTTTTGTAGTTACATTGGGAATTATTTCAGTTTATTGATAGTTCACCGCTTTACAGGATGTGACATGCGCAGATAGTTTTGGTATGTTGTGATCAAGTTATTGGTGGTTTCAAATTCCTTTACTCATGCCATGAGTAGGAATTTTTATTTGAGTTGTGAATCATTTAGTTTTCCAATATTTATCTCTTTTCTATTATTGGGTTTTGTGTGATGTGATGCAGTAGACCAGTTATAAGATTTCAGGTGATAGTCAACTTTTAGAGACCAAAAGCCTCTTTTATATGGAGATGTGATCCAGAGTTTAGCTTAGAAAAAGTTTTCAATTTTTGACAAAACTAATTTCATAGCATAGAGCTCATCAAGATGTTTCTAACGCTTTTCATGGTTTGCAAAATAGACATCATATGCAAAAGATATGGTCTGTTGAAGTTTTCTTGCAACAGAGAAAAATGTGGTGTCACAAGATGACATGGCACAATGTGGACACACCAAGTGGACCAATCAGGTGGTGACACATGGCAATCAATGGGATTCCATAGATTTTAAATCTCATTATATTTTTTGAGTCTATGGAAACATGCATTGTAGTCTGTAGAAATGTGCATTGCAATATGTAGAAACGTGCATTGTAGTCCGTAGAAATGCGCATTACAGAGTCCATAGAAATTTTAAAAGCATTTCCAAGTCCGTAAATTTGTATAAGTCCATAGAAATTACTATAAAATGCACAATCCATAGAAAATTAACAATGCTTTGTAAACCTACCACGTAATGCCATGGCATCCTTGCCATGCAATGCAACGCCATCTCTACCATGCAAGTCAAGATCACTTGCCAACTTGCCATGTCACATGCTATGAGAACTAGGAGAATGGATCACATTCCACAAAGGCTGAGTCATAGTAGCAGTGAATAGATAATCCAAGTTGGTAACCAACCAATAAACCCATGCTAAGATTGGTGTGGAGAGGCCACCAAAAGGGGCGTCGACATCATTCAAGGAGGCCGCTCAATTAATTAAAGCTTGAAAAATCGTTCCAACTTGCAAATTTGGGAAATGATAAGTAAAGCACCCAAAAAGGTAGGGATAAGACTTGAAATCATGACCCACTATGTAATATTGATGTGCCTTGACCACCCAAGCCACAAACTGTCAAGTGATGTAAAAGCTATGAACTTGTATTTAAAGGGTAACATTCAGCCGACTGTGTAAAGGAATAGAATAGACTAGTTTGCTATATTTCCTCATTTTGAAGCCCTTAGAGGCTAAACCAAAGCTCATAGTAAACTACAAAGTGGTTATAATTCAAATATGCTCTATTAAATATATTCATTTTCCCATTTTGGAGAATTGGTGATTCCATTTTGAGCTATAGAAGTTGCCAATTTTGATTTGGAGAAGCCTTTACTTGTGATTCAAGAAGGTGAAGGATGTGCTGAGTCAGCCAAGGTCTTTCAAAGGTCTGATCACTATTATTGTAGAGAGATATGATCTTTTTCTTATAATTATTATTTTATCTTGCAAATTTTAGCAACAATTAATGGATCGGTTCGATAAGAACCTGGGGACATAGGAATTCTAAACTTCGTAAACAATTTTTGTGTTCTAATATTTTGATTCATTTTTGCATTTCAATTTTAGTTAAATTGTAGATTAAAATTCAGATTTAAAATAGAATGAAAAATTTAATCATTTGATTATTTATAGAAAATTTGATAAAATCAAAAATTTGGAAAATCTGACAGTTTCAAAGGATAAATGATGTGAACTTTCAATACATCAGTATTTCAATTTTGAAACATGATTCTTGGATCAGATTTTAATCAATTTCTAAATACTCCAACATCTTAAAAGTTGAGAAATTTTTGCTTCCAATTCAGTGTAAATTTTGGAATTGATAATTTTAAAAGATCCATTTAAACATTTATAAAAAATAGTGAAGTTCCTACTGGTGTTTATAGATCACACATACGCATCCCAAAGAAGCCCCAATAGTCTCAACACTTATATATTCTCATATACCCAATAATGGAGCATGAACCCAATTATAATCGTGTACTATCAGTGTGATTAGAAGTCCCAAATCTCCTTATAGATCTAGACTAATAACATGGGGGCCTAACTAAACATGGTCCTACCCAACAACATCTCCACTAGCACTCCTAACAATAGACATGGTAATCAACCACTGATCAAATATTTCAATGCAAATAAAGACACCCTCATCATCATCATAGTTAATAATCATCTATCCCCTAGGGTCCTCTAGTATAGGGGCCCATAACAAACCCCATTGGTATGATATCTAGCTTGAACCTGATCTGATATATATATATATATATATATATATATATATATATATATATATTAGGTCCATAAAATAATCTCTTTCATCACTCTCTACATCATAGATTATCTCCCTTCTAATGGATAACCATGTGATACACTAAATATCCTCCAAGAGGATCATCATCTCCCTAGTCAGCAGTAATAAAGTGTTTATGGTTGGGTCCCATCTCTTGATAAGAGCCATGATCATAGCTACATCACACAATAGGTAATTTTAGTGTCTCATGGCCCCTAGGCCCACCTCCTCTATATGCCTCCACTTAGCATATGTCATCCTATCTCAAAAATAAACAAAGATCTTAGGGACTCGACCCCTCATCTAGATCTAATTGTAGGCCTACAATCAAACAACATTAACATGCCTATTTAGTTGTCAAAGTCAAGTTCATTATTAATCTACACTCATTTTTTTTCAATCAATTTTAAATCTAACCCGCTACATCTACCCTCTTACCTCTAGCGATCAATAAAATCTCTACTTCTATACCTAGCACACCAATACACTCTTTTAAAACACCTAAAAGCTTTTATTCACTCTACCCATTGACACCTCATCCTCTCTAACTTGAATTTGACCTTTTACACACCACCCCTATCAATACCTATTCAAATAATTAACCACTTCATGCACATCTTAACTACACACTTTCAAAACTTCTTACCTATCTTTTTACAAACTTTATAACACCTTTTTACACTGCTTATACCTTCTTCCCACTTTACACACCTTATACATTTACCACTTTAAAATATTTTCAAATTATCAAACATTTTATAGCCATATGACATCACTTAACTGTAATAAAATTTCAAAACTTTAGCAACCCCTACTATTTACCACTTTACAAACTTAAAAACTTTACAAACCCTTCACATAACTTTACTAACTTTGAACTGTATGTCCCAAAACTCCCATTCTAACACCAATTACCTTCAACTATCAATGGTTCCTTAAACCATCGATGGTCCCTAAGGCCCCTTTTCCCCTTGGGTTTGATTATTGATGGTCAGGTTGAAATGCTAATGATCATTATATGTGATGACTAGTGGTATGACCCTCAAACCCTAAACTTCCCAAACTTCCTCAACACATCCCAATTTCAACATTCCCTTACATAAACTTATCCTAAAACCATATTATAACTCCATACACCCTAAACCTATCATTTTACCCCTTAATTTACCAAAATTCTACACCAACCTAACCTAGGTCATCATTTTCCAAGATCGGTTCAAACTATATCCCAATCCCTATCATTTATAAACATTTATCTACCACTTTCACATCAAATAACTTACACTATCCTATCAAATTTAAGACATAACCTACCTCATTCTATGATCACTAATGTGGTTTAAGCCCTCATCCCACTACCTAACTGTATCCTCATTCACCATCCATCTAGTCCACTCTCAAACACACTATTGACCAATCAAATACTACCAACTCAATAAGCTCACCGCACAAGTGAAAAATATCACAAAATACCTAAAGAACAAAATGCCAAATATATAATAGTAAAAATGAAGTTACATTTTACTTTTATCTTCTTGACTTTTTAGGGTTTTCCTAACCATCGATGGTCAGGGTGACCATCAATGGTCAACCCTCAAGAAACCCCTAACCAACGATAGTCAAGGTCCCCTACCTTTTTCAAATATTTTCAATACACCCCACCTAGGCATTGACATTAGGAGATCACCTATTCTCCACCAAACTAGAATTGGTCCCATTTGAGATTACCTTCTTTAACCAAACCATCTAACCATATCCACCTCAATGTTGGCCATTTTTGACCTAAAATTTTGCATGTTTTGCGACAACCTTACCTTGATCACTTTGACCACACTGACCAACCTTGCCAAGTTAAACTTTTGAAATTTGCACCACCTCATTCATGACCAGACCATTTATGTTATTTTTTAGGAGCACTTCCTACCCTAGATACCTATGCATAATGTTGACCCTATCTAGATGACTTGATAGGCATGAACTGATCATCTATGACCAATGATGTAGACTGGTTACTGTATCATGTCTCCCTAGAACCTAAACTTAGTTATATCAACATTGGCAACTTTAGTCTTAGTGTGATCTTTATTATCACACTTAATCACATTTTATGCACTTGTTTTCATTTCAAATGCCTAACCATTTTGTGTCACCCACCTTATGACTATCTCTTTACCATTTATCAAACCCTGACCTAATTTTTCCTTCACATCATTGACTCCTAGTTTGAGGGGAATCACCTCCTCTCATACTCAGGGCAACTAGACCATGACCAATAACTTGTTCAATTTTTTTTGGGTATGTTTTGTACCTTATTAATCTAAAGATGCATAAAAAAAGGGACAAAATGTAGACACTTTAAAACTAAATAATTTTATATGTTAAAATGTCTTCGACCCCTAACCAACTCTAAGGCTACTTAACCACCTAGTTGACTTAGCCCATTTATCAATTTACTAAACTTAACTTTTTAATTCACCCTTTTTTAACCTATTTTCTTGTAGAACCTTGACTATTGGTGGTTAGCCTAATCATTGATGGTTATCCTGGCCATTGATGGTCAAGTCTTACAAGCCTAATTTAAAAGCATTACCCACTATATGAGATAAACATGGCACATTTAACAAATTCCATTTTAACAATGCAAAGTAGCTTTAAAGAATCATAATAGAAACTTTTTCCTCTATCCATTTAACAATTTCCTCCAACACATTTAGTAACTTCATCCTATAAAAGGAGAGAAGCAAAAGAAGAAAGGGATCCAAACATCCAGTAATTTACATCCAAGCTATCTTGCATCTAGGTATCCAACATCCCTTTAGTGGGTAAGCAACATCAATAGAGACCCAAACCTCTATCGATATCACTTTTGAAGGCCAAAGTACTATCACTCTAGATAAATTACTTTAGCTTTCCACCACCAAGTTACATGTATATCTTACTTATTTTCTATGATTTATATTCCACTTCTAACCTCCCTTCCCTATCAGACCCATAAATATCTTATTTTACATACCCTTGATCCATAATAGACCTCTATTTTTCCAATTACGTAATTTACAATCCTTTTTTTATCATTCCAAGAATCACATAGGTAACCACCAATGGTTAGCCCAACCACTGATGGTCACCTCAACCATCTACAATCACCCAACCATGGATGGTTAGCCCAACCACTGATGGTTCACCCAACCATCGATGATCACTATGGAAAAAAATAATATCAAGTTATTTTCACCCCCTTAACCCCAACCAAACTCTATTTTCTATGTTCTTGTCTATCCATAGAGAGTTTCCTAATTTTTTGAACCTGACCCCTAACTATCTTAGCATAAATATTGACTCACTTTTTCTATATTTATTATTTTTATTTAACAAGTAATTTATTTTCATCTCATATTACATGTATTTACATTCCAATTATTGAATGCAAGTATTCTTTCTTTTCATTTATATCAACTTAATTGTTATAAACCATGGATTAACATCTTCCTATAAAGCATACACTTCTTGGACCTAGCTCATGCTAGGCAGTCCACTCAACCATCCATCTAATAACCCCTTTTCAAGTGTCTTTATTACTTTCAAGTTATTCATTCCAATCTAAAGAGGATTTACTACCATCATCTAGATCATGCACACACTTTATTAGGTATATTTCTACACGCCCTATTACTAGTTTCATTACTTGCTTCCAAATTAAGAAATGAGAATAAATTAGCTAAAATAGTAACAAATTATATATACTTATATATATGATAAATATAATTTAGAGTAGGAATTACCTATATACTATGTACCATTTATGCGCATTTTTAGATAAGAATGCACCTACTTAAAAAATTATCAATGCATGTATTGATAAAGAATAAACATTAAATACTAACCTATAATGTTATCTCTAATCAAATTCATAATAAACCCATGAGCATCTATATCTAGCAACAAATTTTATGCCAACATTTGGTGGTGTCATATAAATGTTGGTTAACTAATGTCTAGAGGGAAATATCTAGTACTATTTTGGAATCCCAAATCAACAAAAATAGAATAATACTAGGATAAAATACTATAAAAAATCATTCAAAATTAAATATGATTAGTGAATCACTACTAGAAATAAAATATAGTTTATTTAGATCACTAGACAAAGCATTTTGGGTGAAAATTTTGGAACTATTATGGTATTGGATCCTAACCCAATCTAAACATTATGAAGGATCTTTCCTTTGGATTAATAAGAACATTAATTGGATCACAAAAATAATAGACACCCTTGCATGGATTTATGAAATTTGGACCTTGACAATAGATTATTGGTTTGAGAACACTCTTGAAAAATTCTTGATCATATAATAAATCCAAGATTATATAAGTTTTTGGCACAATAAAGTTTAAATTCTGGGAGTATCCACTAGGCATGTTATTTTAAAAGGTACCACTCTTGTCAAAAACTATTTATAAATAAAGGGTTGGTAAATAGTGGTAGATAGTTCATTTAAGGGCCTAGGTAACTAAGGGATGACATGTAGCAAGAGGGGAATCTTAAAAGGATGTGAAACATCTAAATATATATTCAAAATGGTTGAGGGATTAAATATGACATATGGGGCATGAAAACAAACCAAAAAAGAGAGAATTGGGATAAAATTAGTTAAGGTGATTAATAAAGGACAAGTAATAAGTTATGGAAGAAAAATGTAAAAAAAATAGATTAGGAGACAAATGGAAGAAGTGAAGGCTTAGATGATATCCAAGAGAAAGATGTAGAAGAAATAATGTAAATAGATAATTTTATTAAATAAAAATAAGGGGTAGAACAAAAATATACCCCCACTAGTAAAATTCATATCATTAAAAATCTAGAGAATATTAAGATAACTAAGATACATTAGTTATTTATCATACCACTAAAAAAACTAAAGGGGTGATGGAAAGGCTTAATTTAGAATAAATTTTATACTTCACACTATAAAAGGTGATGGATGACATGCAAAAAGGCATACAAGATCTAGTTGTACTCGTGGGAAAATAATAAATATTAAAAACCCTAAGATCGAAAGCCTAATAAGTGGAGACAAGTTCCACCTAGAGTGGATGAGGCATAGTATAACAATAAAACATGGCCATAGGTTCCATCATAGCAAATAAGTTGGAAGAAAAAAAACATAGTAACACTAGGATAAGGAAATATATAAGTACAATATACCATCAAAGTAGGGAAACATAAGTCTATAATAAAATGAGGAATAAATAGTGGAAGGCAAAACTCCAAAATGAGAAACCACCAAAAATAAAAATGTGGTAACAAGCTACGAAAGGATATAAGCAAAAGAAGATAGTGTATAATAAGTAGAAAGAAATGATGATTAAAAATTTAAACTATAATAAAATACATTACATAAAAAAATAAATGGTGAGGAATATAATGTAGAGGTATACTATAGAGAAGAGGAGATAAGAAATGATGCCTCAATTCAAAACCCAAAACACAAGAGACCCCATAAGGAGATGAACCCATTGTACAAAATATCGTCCTCCATGTCATTTCACATCAGACATAAGAACCCATTAATTATAAGGGAAGAAATAAATATAGGATAAGAGGTAGAAAATAGTTTCAACACATTTAATGAAGAGAGATAAAATGAAATATTTATTATAAAAATAAGTAGAATTTTTGAGGATGAAATATTTTTAAAGAGTAAAGATAGAGAAAGGAGGGAAAAGACATTTTTTAAGGCAAGATAAAGACACTAAATAATAAATTTGAATGTGACTTTAAGTGAGAGTATTGATAATAGTTATAACAATAGTAGATCTATTAGTAAATCAAATACTTTGAATATGGCCCAAAATAGAAATGATTTGCCTATTTTTGTAAAATATACCAAATATGTATAATAAAACTTGTTTATACTAGATTAATATTAGAGGATCCATAATATAGCCAATGATAAAAAATTATATTCTTCAAATTAGTGGGTAAGTTAAGATATGAAGAACTAAAATGGTACATAAAGACCTATTTAGGTTATATGAGCACATAGGGATAGGTTAATAAAACATCTAAAGGAGAATAGTAATTTTTATATGTCCCTATTAAAAGTGTAATAATTATGTTAAAATAAATCCAAAATGGGAAATAAAGTGTAAAAGAATATGACTAGATATCCATCATTGTAATTTATTACAAAAATATTATATTTTGGAATATGCTAGTTATATGACCAATGCCCATAACACATGTTCAAAATTATGTAGGTGTATATACCAATAAACCAATTATTTTATTTCATTACATATGGATCATTTAACCACTATAGCCACACTTGTTCAAGACATGAAATAATGAAATATATAAGATATATGAATAAAGGAATATTAAACACAATGAGATATATGGAATCATCACCTCAAATAATAGATCCATTACATAAAATAAATCCTATGGAATACAAGTCATAACTATAATATCAAAACCCCTATGAGTACAAAATACAACATGTCAAGGCCAATAAAATAAATATTACAATAAAAATTGAAGTGGTTATAAAGAGGTGGTCAAGGTAGAAATAGAGGAAGGTACCTTAGAGGTAGAGGAAATTACCAATGAGAATAGGGTCAAAATCAATCATAAAATCAAGGTTATAGCCAATAAAATCCTTATCATATATGTTATTAATGTAGGAAACTAGGTCACATAGAAAAACATTATGAAAATAAACCATAGGTGGAGTGTGTATTATACCATGAAAAAAATACATGATTAATTCTCATGGCCAAAATTTATATAATTATATAAGGAATGTGACATGGGTAAAAATGGAGTAGTGACGGAAAAATGACAAGTGGGAAGGTAAAATTTCAAATTTTGCATTAGAACGAGAGAAAAGAGATGGGGATAAGGAGGGTTCTACGGCACATGGAAGTAGGGAACAAGAAAAGGATTGTGATAGGATACAGACAAAAGGAATCTTGGAAGGAGGTCCCAAAAAATGTGATAAAGTAGGTCCCAAAATGGATTCAAGCAAGGTTTCTTAGTGCTCTAAACTTAAAGGGGCATAGGAAAAAAAGGAAATACACATACATAACAACTCAAGACTATTAAAGATGATAAAAATTTTCACATTAAAGTCTCTACCTCACTCATAAACTAGTCCTCTTCTAGAGTGGAACATGCACTTGTCAGAAAATTTATGGGTGTCAGACCAAATATTGATACTTTCACAACATTAGCCATGGAAAAATAGAAACCCAAAGGACATATAGAAATCTTGACAATGTTTACTGGGGGTTTTATGATTTGACTCAACAACCTAGAGGATTTTCCTTGTATTTTATTAGGAGGTCCCTAGTTCTTTCTAAAATCATGATTCTTTCTTAAAAAATAACACCTAGGTTTTGACCTAAAAATATAAAACATAAACTTATTGCCCATTTGGGTGCATCTCCCTGGTATCCCAATTAAACTTTGGGAGGAATATATGTTCATTAGAATTGTTAAGACTTTTGGATATTTTATTTCCTTTGATTCAATAATAAAAGATAGATCCAAACTTGTGCAAGCTCATTTATGTACAAACACCTTTTTTAAATCAAGAACTTCCTTCATCAAAATTTTTTCATACCCTTTTTAGGGTCTATAATTAGAAAATAGAGTTTGAAAAGTTGATCCTTATTTTTGAAAAATGTCATAAGTTATGGCATTTATCAAAGGTTTTCCCCACAATTCTTCAACATAAATTGGCTCAACTCAAAACTTCTTGGCATAGGAAAGGAGGAGTATCATTCAAAGAAATATAAAAGTCCCTAAATTTAGAAGCTACAACAGAACATGAAAATAAGAAAGGTAAAGAGGTATTACTAAAAGAAGAAATTTATTTAGAAGAGGTAGTTTGGGAAGAAGGTAAGAAGGAATAATTAGAAAATGAAAATCAAATAAAGGTAGTTGACACAAATTATCTAAACCAAATGCATAACCTAATGAATTAATTGTCAATAGGAAAGGAGATAGATTCAATAATCTTGAAAAATGAAAATAGGGTAGAGACAATGCCAAATTAAGATTTTCAAAAATCTTCAAATAAATTTGAAATCCTATCACAACTACAAGAAAATAAATAAATTTCTTAGAATGATAATGAATCAAATAAATAAATTTCATGGGAAATTTAAAAAGAAAAAGTATTAAATCAACCAGTATATTCTTTCCCCAAATATTCACAAGGGGAGGTAGATTCATAATATATTCCTTCAACTACCAAACATAGTGTTGAAATGAATTTCTCTTCCTCTATCACCACCAGAAGAGGGAACAAAGGACATGCTTATTGTACACCTCAAAAACTTGGGAAATCTACTAAATGAGAAATTTTCAAAAATATCATGAAGGTGGAAATTGTATATGGACTTAAATCTACTCTTCCATTCAAGGGAGGTAATCCTTCTCCTTTTAGTTGATTATGTTGATATATTATTGGAATGTTATATTAATACATAGTTCCTCAAAATAAAAAGTGTTTATATATTTTAGATTAAGTTAGAAACCTTCTATTTTAGTAATTCAATAATCGAAATAGATAAAGCTTTCTTTCAAACCCATAGAAATGTTTATTGTAATGAAGCTGGATTAATTTGTTCTAGTTTGGAGGGTGTGTTAGGGGATCTCATTACTTTTTGGGACATCAATAATTTAGTTATGGATCCTCATTTAAAATATTATAATCATTTAGAAGTTATCTTCACATACCCAATATATGGTAGGCAATGGATTTTTTGTAGCATTTATGCACCTAATTCAATTGCTTCTCATAAAAAAGTATAGGATGATTTAAGAGATTTTAGAAATACTTTCAAGGATTTATATTAGATTATGACTGGAGATTTAAACTCTCCCCTATATCCAAGGGATTAAAAAGGAGGAAATCAAATGTTTTTAAATAGTATAGAGGATATTTTCTCCCTTATTATAGATATTAGTTTGTTTGATGTGTAATTAGAAGGTTGTAAATATACTTGGAATAATAAGAGTTGGGAGAAAATTTAATTCAATGTAGATTAGAAAAAAAATCATTTCTATGGATTGGTTTTTGTAGAAGGATTATATATTAAAGGTGTTACCTCAGGCAGGCTTAGACCATAATCCATTAAAGTTGAATATTGTGGAAAATTATGCTAAATAAAATAGATATACATTTAGAATGGAGCATATGTGTTTTACCCATACTAAAATTCATGATAGAGTGTTGGAATAGTGGTCCACAAGTGTGAATGACACAACTATGTACATGTTGGCTAAAAAATTACAAATGTCAAGTTAAAAATCAGACAATGGAATAAATAAGCATTTGTAAATGTTATTATGCATTAAAAAAGCTCTAAAATCTTCAACTTATTTGCTAGATTTTGAAATAGAAAGGAATCGATATGATATAGACACTCAAAATAAGGAAAAATAACTACTTTGTGAGTATCACACTATAACTACAAGATAAGAGGGTCTATGGAAACAAAAAATCAAGAAATATTTGGCTCAAAGAGGGGGATAGGAACACTCATTTTTTGTGTTTGTCCACCTTGAAACATATAGCTCATAATTCCATCTAGGAAATCACAGCTAGAGAAGGATAAATCATGTATGATATAGATCTCATTAACCAAGAGAGTATAAGTTTATTAAAAAAAAACCTTATGAATGAAATAAAAATAAACATCAAATTTGAACAATAATTTATGCATGTTATTCCATAATTGGTAACCTAGGAAGATAATTCAGCTCTTATTGTAGCCACATATAATGAAGATCCTAAATTTGTCATTTATAAAATTAACCCACATAAAGATGTATCTTTAGATGGATTTCCAATAGTTTTTTATAGAAGTTTTAGGATATCATTGGAGATGATGTGGTAGATGCAGTCAATAAATTCATTGATTCTACTTAGATGTTAAAATAATTTAATCACACATTCATTATTTTAATTCCTAAAAATGAGGGAGATGTAATTTTTTTGATTTATACCTAATTATCTTATGTAAATACATTTATAATATAATTAATAAGATGTTATATTTAAGGTTAAATCCAATTATGGAAATTTTTTATTGAGTCTCATGAAGGAGGTTTTGTCTTGGGAAGACAAATCCAAGATGAGATTATTTTTATCTATGAATCGATACACTCTATGGATAAAAGAAATAGTGTTGGAATGGTGATAAAATTAGACATTATTAAGGCTTATAATAAACTATATTAGATATTTTTTGATAGATTCATTAGCCAATTTGGTTTCTAGGACAAGTTTAGGAAAATTATAAGGTCTTGTATCTCTACTTACATGTTTTTTATTCTTTTTCAAGGATTTTTCAAAAGTGGCAAAGGAGTGAGACAAGGGGATCCATTATCCCCCTTCCTACTCATCATTATGACTATATATTTGAGCATATTTATTTAAAATGTAGTAAAAATTAGAGAGCTAAAAGGTTTTAAACCAGCTAGAAATGTGCATCTGGTATCTCATCAACAATTTTCTAATATTACCATTCTTATGGAAGAGACATCCATTTAGGAAGAAAGAGTTTTAAAAAAAATTCTGATTATGTATGAATAAGATTCAAATAAAAGGTAAATTTTTATAAAAGTTTAGTTTTATTTGTCAATATGCCTTTGGGTAGAAAAACTAGAATTGCTCAAATCTTGGGATGCCAAATTAAACATACTCTATATTATTTGGGCATGCCTCTCTTTAGAAACAAGATTATAATTATAGATTGGAATCTCTTGGTATAAATATTTCAATGAAATATGGATGGAAAGTGAAGCTTTTATCTCATGTGGGTAAATTATTTCTTATCAAAAGTGTTTTTTAGAGTCTTATGGTCTATCTTCTTTCTCTTTTTATCTTACCTAAGAGCATAAAAGATAAGATTAACAAAATCCAAAGGAATTTTTTATGGATAGGTAAAAAAGGGAAATATAATTCATTGGTGGCTTTGGAAAAATTTTACACAGTAAAAACATATGGATGTTCAGTCATTCAAAGATTAAATTGGATGAATAAAGTTCTTTTCTCTAAATTTTTCTAGAGATTTCTCAATGCAATAACACTTGGGTTACTATTTTAAGATTCAAATACTTAGATGGAATATATCCTATGTGTATATTTGAATATGAACAATATGTTCAAGGGTCTCACTTCTAAAATTTTCTTATTTTGAACAAAGATGTTATCTCCTCATGTTCAAAATTACAGCTAGGAATGGTATGCATGTCAATTTATGGAAAGAAGCTTGAATTTTAGACCAACCTCTAAATTCATTATAATCATGGTAGTGCATACAAAATCACATTCAAAATAAATGTGGTAGTAAGGTTCAATATTACTGGTAGATTTTAGAAGGTACTAAAAGATGGAAAAGGTTGAGTATTGACAATCTAGACCAAGAAGATAATACTATTTTGTCTAATTTGAATAATTTGTAGAGAACCCATCACTTGCTAAAAACCATTAATGAATATTAGTTGGTTTGGAAAGAATAAATTGATAGTTAATATCAAGTTGAATATGGGTATAATTTGGTGGCTAATTTTCTAATAAATGAGGTAAACTAGGATATGTTATGGGATAAGTATATGATCCCTAAAGTTAATATTTTTTTAATTTGGGTGGCTATGCATAACAAAGTCTTATTTATGGATAATTAAGGAAAAGAGGTTTCATATTGATCAATGTGTTCCCCTTGTGTGAAAATGATAATGAAATAGTCTTTCATCTGCTAGTGGACTATCCTTTTAGTAATGAGTTTTGGATCTTCTTCTTTAACAAATTCAATGTCTTTTGGGTACTCACTGGTTCTATTTTTGAATTTTTGTAATCTTGGGAGTGTCCTTTTAAAAATGAACTTGTAAATAAAATATTGAAGCTTAAATTTCCTCATGTAATTTGGTTAATTTAGGGTGAATAAAAAATAATTTTTTTATGTATAAAAAGTGCACAATTTTCACTGCAGCTAATAATATTTTTTAGGTTATTGTGGAAAATTCTAATTTTATGTCTAGTGAATAAGGTAAAATATTGAAAATGTATGAAAAATAACTCACTTTAAATTATAAAAATTATTATTTATGCATTGGTAAGTGTGATCCCAATACTGAAATAATAAAAAGGACAGAATGAAAACCTCCACCTATTAGATGGTTAAATCTCAACTTTGATGGGGCATCCAAAGGGAGTCGAGGACCCTCAAGATGAGGAGGGATTTTAAGAGACCACTAAGAGAGGTTTGTGGTTGCTTATGATAGTGATATGGGGATAAAAATTAATCATTGGATAAAATTTCTTACTTTCTTATGGGGTTTAAAATTAGCTAAATAATTAGGTGTTCGACATCTCATCATTGAGGGGGACTCAATGAACATAGTAAACTATCTTTCCAAAAACCCTTAGTGAGTTGGAACATTAAACAAGTGGTAGATGAGTCTATTTATATTATAGACTCTAGGAAATAATTGGTCATTTAACATGTCTATAAAAAAAAATAAGGTTGTTGATTTGTTTGCCAACATGGAAGTTATCTCTTCTCATTTTTCTAGTTGGACTATGAGAAAAGAGTTACCTCAAGATATTTTATAGAGAATTGATGAAGACATGTTTATTAATGTTCAAAATGGTTGATAATGTGTGGGTATTCTCCACTTATAATGATAAATTTCATTGAAAATATATAGTTATGTCTCTTTATTTTTTTATGTTTTTTTATATTCTTACTTCATTTGCCCTCTCCAACATACCTAGAGAGAAGTTTCTAGATTTGTTTGGTACAAGACAATGTTGGTTTAAGATTTATCAATATTAGAAACACTTCAATGATGGATTTGAGTGGTCTAACACAAGACACTCAAGGTGAACCATCATTTCAAATATGGGGAGCCTAAAAACCCCTTGTTTTATATTGAAAAACTTTAGTCAAATTATCTTTTTACTCATGGGGTTTCCTTACAGAATATAACCCAAAATTACATAGGAGGTAAAAAATAATGAAGAAGTTTGAGATATCCTCTAGATAGGAGGAATGGAAAATTTTATGTATAGAATAGAAGGTTATGATAAGCATGTCTCAACATTATTTGTGGACTCTTGGGATAACAAAACTTTGAACATCAATGGGGTTTTGTTGGATATCTCTTAATAACATCAAATGGGGTTTTCATTAAGTATTGGATCACATGTTAGTCCATATGCATATTTTGTCCAAGTCTTCATGGTGTTCTATCATGATGCCTACTATCACATGCTATAACAAAAATTAGCTTGGAGAGTCTACATGACAATGAAGCAATGGCATATCTCCTTAGAACTAGAAACAATCCTTGATCTAATCCAAATCATATCCCATACAAAGTAATTAAATCACAAAATAATTTTCCTTCTTCCTAGTTCAGATGAGCATATCCCTACTTATAGGTTTCCCAAGTTCATCTTTTTCATCTGCACCACTTTGCCATCATCTTCCATATCATGTTTTCCATAATCTAGATACCAATGATTCTAGTTACCTTTGGGTAAATCATTGTATATAGTCCCACTTGCATTACTAATGATTCTAATCACCTTTGGATAATTAATTATGTTTTCATCCATTTGAAGGTTAATTATTTTAACTATCTTTAAGCAAATCCTTATAGTTATTCTACCCAATTGGGGCATGTTTTCATTATGATAATGCTTATAACTACCTTTGGGTAAATCATTACCTTTCTTGTCTAACCTATGCCAATGATTATAAATGTCTATGGGAAAATCATCCTTTTTGTTTATCCTAATTGGGTTAGCTCCATATGCCACTGATTATAACTACCTTTGGCTAAATTAGTCTTTTCCACCCTGTTTCATCTTTTTGGTCCACTTGTTTCTTTCTTTCAAGGGACTGATTACCTACCCCTTTGCCAACCACTCCCTCAAGGGGGCATGTATAGTTAATCCATTACCATTGAAGTCATAATCATACAAGACCTTTTCATTCTTTGAGAAGATGTTACTATGGTTATAGCTAACAACACCTTCCTAAATAGGGGCAAACTATTGACACCTAAAATTGGCCACCAATGGCCTTTGACTGGACTTCAGATTGATTTATACAAAACATTGTAAGTTAAGCCTAGGAATAACCAAACATCCCAAATTTACTTATGCATCATTCATCAAAGCTTAGAATCACATTGAGGCATACCTAATTGGGGTATCATACTTTATATAATAAAAACCTCTCATAGATTCATCTCTAACCATTTTGTGGCATCACAACATGCAATTTGGCCTATAGACCTATTAAGTAGGGCAGGTGCACACATAAAATCAAATATTAAAAGAGCTAAATGGTTAATCAAAATTAGTTAAAAAGTTAAACCAAATTAAATGCCGAGTTAAATTATCCATGTGTAATTAATGAATTATTAAAAAAGGAAATTCAAAAATATGAAATATCTTAACTTTTCATGACTACCTTTACAAGTTGTCAAGCCTTTGGAAAATATCTATTTTTGGAGACCCATGCCTATTCATTGAAAATAATGACCATTTGACACATCTTAACTCTATTGGGGTTATGTTGAACCCATTCCATGTTTAAACTACACTTTAACTCACCTTCAGTTGGGGTTAGTTATTAAACATATACATATAAACCATTACCTATTGAAAAGAGAGCTTGGAAATTGTATAGTTATAATGCAAGTTTTATTATAAGATTCATATCAATAATGTTATAATTCTAAAATATTGATCTAAGACACATCAAGAAATGATAAGCCATATCAAACCACAATAGTGCCAAGGAGAGAGGGAGCTACACAAACTCCATTATCAAAGACTTTTTGAGCACAAACTAAGCAATCCACACAATGAATCATTTAGTTCTCTCAAGGAAGGTAAGATATTGTTTGTCTTTTACATTTTAGTTATCCTTTTCATTTGTTTTTGTTCATTAAGCTCCCCCTATGATATAGGCTAGAGATTTTATCATGTTAGTGTGTTCATTTATTTTTTTCATAGATTAATATAAGACTAACCTCATCTCTATTATAAAATTCCTATGATCACATGATTGAGGATTACTCAGTTCCTATTTGACACTTTTTATTAATTTTATCAAAACTATAGTTATAATTAGAGTTGTGCTAGAAAATGGAGTTGAAATTATTGTTGATGTGGATTACCTCATATTTTGGATTGGAGTTACAACTATAGCTAAAATAAGAGGTGGAATTGAGGCACTCATTGAGATGGGAGGAACTGAATTTGATGGTGATGTTGATACTAGCACTGTAGGTACAATTTAAGTAGTGAAACTGGTAGATGGTACTGAGGATGCTTTCTTATTAATATCCAATTATTGATAATGTTTATATGCATTGGCATGATATTCTCATATCAATATCATATCAAGGAGATGAGGTCTATTTATCCTATCTTCCCATTCTATCAACTTTGCATGCTCTATCTTGGTGGCTTAGAAGCCAACCTATAATACCTCTACTTCAGTTGCCTTCTTCCTCATTGTATTTAGCTTAGGTTAAATTTCTTCTAGACTCAATCCTTATAGACTTTTATTGAAACTATTTATAAATTTTTGAATCATCTAATAAAAAATAGCCCAAACTACTAACTTTATAGTGTTATCTCAATCTCCTGTTAATTCTAGCTCATCTAAAATTTATGTTGCTTATTTTTCCTATTCTATAAGATTATTCACTAAAGCTTTAGAATAAATCACCTAATATTGGGCCTCCTGAGTTCTTATGATATCTAGATTCAATGCATTGGCTACCTACAAAGGGGTTATCAAATTTAAGTGGTTGAATGCCTTATTAAGAGTGTACAATACCAAGAAATTAAAATTATTTTCATCTTCTCTGAAAAGTTTAAACAATGTTGTTATTGAAGTTACATGTGGATCTAATTAGACTCTCAAAGAATTAATAATATCCAAAAACATTTGCAACCTTAGTTTTGTAGTCTATACATTCTATTCTATATTGGAAGGAACTCATATCACCTACTACTGCTTTTAATAATTTATAACTATTCTTCTAATTTTTTTATGACTAGATCTCATCCCTCATGGATGGACAATACTACTTCCATGTGGGTCTCCATGTAGGAATTGAGGTCCTCAACATAAGGGGACTAACCCTTCTTTCTATCCTACCTCTTTGAAAGAGAGTAAATCTCTTCCATTTCTTCCAAAATTAAGACTCTACCACTATTATCTTCAATCTTTCTCTTCCTGACCCTTTGCTCAATGATATTAAAATTGGATATCTTAGAATCTAACACTCCTAACTCCCTTGCCCAATTTGGAAGAGATAGTTTTGATGGATCTAATGGTTGGGATTTTATTTGTGCATTCTTCTTAGGCTTAGGTTTAGGATTAGTGGATGAATTGGGAATTAAGGACCAAATTATCTTGGACCAGTCTACTTTTTTGAATTGTGTCATGGCATAATATGTAGACATGTTTATTCTCTAGGGCCCTTTTCATTACCACTACTACTATGATTTGAACTAGTCCCAAATAAGGTAGTGGTGAACTCAATTGAGTAGAGGAGGCAACTATTTGGGTGATGTGTTGGTTAGTATCTATGGAAATATAGGTGGAGACTAAAAGAGTGGGAGTAGAGGTGGATAGAATTAAAGTAACAGTGTTTGGAAGGATGGATATTGTAGGAGTGGAGATTATAGAGGTAATGGTTGGAGAAGTAGAAGTGGTAATTGAAGAATTAGTGGTTAGAGAAATGAAAACAAGCCCAATAGAGAGTGATTTCACATGATTAAAAGTATAAAAAACTAGGGAAGGTGTATTAGAAAAAATTGGTAATGACATCAGAGGAGAAAGGTCTAGGGGAACATTGAAGAGAGAACCCTTACTAGATTAGTCACCACTAAGGGGTGCCTTTGATTTTAATCTTTACAATATCAAGACCCTAGCTTACTACAACTTTTATTCATCCACCTCATGACTTGGATCACCTTAAATTGAAGGTTTTAATTCTTTGTTGGATACTTTTGTGGATGGAATTTATGGTCTCTTTACCCTTGGATTTCTTTGATAAGACAATGTAGTCCTCCTAGCCTATGGAGTAGTCACTAATTGGGGAGGAGGGCGAAGAGTCATACTAGATGCTATAAATATTAAAGCTACCATATTATATGTCATCTCTTCCTCATTGGAGGAGTCTAATAAAATTATTTCCACCTCTTCTCTAATTATGTTTTCCTTCTATTGTGTTATTTCTTCTACTAGTTCTTGTTCGACCTTCCTCAGTTCAATAGTAGATGATCGAACTAGAGGAGTTTTTTCTTCATCTTCTTGTGTAATAGTTGGTATCTCTTCTAACACTGGATCTTATTTATTCTCTTTAGTATCTAATGTTTCCCTTATCACTTAATCTTTCTCTCATTGAGCTATCATCAAAATAGGTGGCTATTGGGGGTCTTAACCTTGGTTTGAAGGTTTTTAGTAAGGTCTACCACTCTAGAATTAAAAATACCTCCATCCCCCTAGTGGTGGGATCTTGAATTTTGATTGACTGAGTGTAAGGGAGGGGTTTACTTGTATCACCCTCAACAACTCTTTTCTTAAGCCTGAATTCTCATCCCTTTCTTTTACTTCCTCATCATCTTTAGAATTAAAGAAAAAGAAGTCATGGCTAAATGGCTCATGTTTGTATAGGATGCCAAGGTTGTGAATCTTTTTATGTACTCTCCTGTGGGGGTCCAAATCCTTGTGTGGAAGAGTAATGAATGTATAAACCCTCCTTGCATTTCGAGCTTCTCTAAAATGTCTCCTAAATGTATACTACATCCTACCAATAATGATATGGGAGCCATTGAAAGTGCCTTTTTTACTCTTTGTTAGGTCTTCATCTAACCATTCCATATTTGGAAGGAAATCTATTGCTCAAAAAAATTATGGGTAAACTTGGGGATATGAAGAGGGGATACCTTATGTCTAGTAACCATGATTAATATATAATTTGGGTACAACCAATACTCACCTAGATTCATGAATATATTGTTAATTTTGTTTGAAACCCTAGATAAAGGGTAGCCATGAATGGCCATCCAAACCTAAGGATATAGGTCCTATACTATTCTATAAATTTTACTTACATATGCATATATGTGGATAAAAGAATATAAATCACATATTCTATCCTTGATATAATTAGGGTTGGGATTTTAATAAACCCATTATGTTGATAAATAGTCCCTATGATTGCATCCAAGAGGTATGACAGCATATAAAAATTTCATCCTTGGGACCTCTTATCCTTGTATATAATCTATTCATGTAGGCAAGCACTAATGACCTCCCCTAATGCATAGGTGCACTGTAAAGTAATAAGCAGGTCCAACAAGGGTACCCATTCTAGATGTATAAAATGAATGCTTGAGTGGCCAAAGAGTCAATTTAGAAATTCCATACCAATATAAATTCCCATACTAAATTGGGTGATGGGGATGGGATTCTTGGTATGTTCTTTGATAGTGAAAGTCTCACCTAGGTAATGCCACTTCCTTACCACTTGCTCCATATTGTTGTTTTGTTCGAGTAACTACAATGTGTAAATCAAATGTAATATTTAGAATGGGTAGATTTAAATACCTCATGAATGTGTCTCTAAAGATGTAATAAATGATTGTGTTGTATTTAATGTAGTTTATATATCCATCATCTATAATTTTGCCTTCAAAAAATAAGTCTTGTAGTAAGTCGATGGATGACATGACTACTGGCTTGGCAGCTACATAGTGGAGTGTCTAGCATTTGAATGGTGTAAAGTTAGCTATAAGTTATTTATCTTCTAATAATTTTTCCTCCAATTTAAATGTATCAGCTTTATCTATGATCTCTCATAGAGCTAAGTAATTGGCATGGAGGTTGTTAAACATAGTTGTATCAAAGACCATATCTAGGTACTCTATGGGGTCTTTAATGAGAAACTTGGATGGTGGTGGAACTCTCTTGTATGACATGGATGAATAAAACATTACTATTGGTCAATGTTAGTCTAATTCAAGTTATTTAGAAATGGTGATCTAATAACTTTGTTGTGTAAATTACAAGTCATTTTAAATATAGTTAGGGATTTTCAAATTGTAGTTGGTTATGTGCACTTGAGCTATTTAAAATCAAATGAGGTGAGCTCAATTGGGGGACATGATGTTAAATATTTTTCTATTCATTCTAGTTTGTGTTCCATTAATCACTAACATCTATGACCTTGTCACCTTCATTCAATTTGAACTTGAACACCTAAGACTAATGGGAATGCCACTTAGGATGCCTACTCATTTGGGGTGCTATGGTGTTACTTCTTCATATGACACTTGTCACTATATGGTTTAGTTGAGGGTTTGAACTTTGCCTTTAGCCCTAATAATATGATATGGTGATCCCAAGATTTCAAGTGAAAGACCCTAAAATCAAAATGGTCTTCAAAGAGATTCATTTGGGAAGGTTTATCTAAAATTCACTAAAGGTAAGTTCCCAATCTAAAGGATCTGATTGAGAATCATCAAAGGTATATTTATTGAAGACTAAGTGTTCTTCAGAGATATTATCATTCAGGTGGAAGTTACCATAGAGAAAGTTCCCCAATTAAAACCCTATAAATGAAAGTTGTTGAAGATAAACTACCAAAGACTATAACCTTTTAGAGACCAAAGTTTCTAAAGTATAAATTTTCCTCATAATAAGTGTTAAACAAAATGATTCAAATAAAAGTTATTGATCAAAAAGCTGCCAACTAGAACAAATTTCAAAATAAAGTTTCTAATCAAAAAGTTTCTAAATGAAAATTTTTTGATTGCAAAGTTTTTGTACACCAAAATTGTAAAGACCCAAAGTATCTAAAATGCATAATAAAAAGTTCCAGAATAAGAAACTCCAAATAAAATAATATGAATAAGAAAATATACCTATCATACATAGCAATTATTCCCAAATATTCATTAATAGATTAGTTTTAATGAGTCCTTTCAAATGGAAAATAGGCACACTAAATGTGATTCAATTTCCAAAACATCAATTTTATACAAATAACAATAACAAAACCAAACACACACAAACCCAAATAATAAATAAGTCATCTAGAATAAAAAGGGGTCCCCACTTTTCAAATAAAATCCAAGGTGGGGTTGTTGATTACAATAGACTTGTTTTTCAAAATTTTCATGAATTTTAGATATATTTTTTGTAATTTTAAATAAATATTTATATACTTAAATAATATTATTTATCTTAGAAAATAATATTTAGGTAAAAAATATTATTTGACTATGAACCAAAATTGCAAAACTTATTGATACATTGATTTCATAGAGCCATATCCTTTTATTAAAAAATAGTTTTACTGTGAATCATGGACCTTTGTGTTATGATTATATTTTAATTTATGCATGAAATTTTTTGTCATTATCAAAATTAATTTGGTTGTGTGAATTTTATCATGAAATAGTGTTGACAACCAGTTTTGACAACTATGAAATTGATATAAAAATGGCATATTAAACTATTAAATATTCGTGGTATCATAATTTCATGAGGCCATATATTTTTATTTAAAGCTCATTTTACTAAAAATATTAAACAATTGTGCTCATATGAAATTTTTATTCCTTGATGATTTTTTTTATATAGATCCAATTTGACTTGATCTCTCAAATATTTTCTCAAAAAGTGTTGATCAACCATTTCCAAAAAACTATACATGCACAATTTCTTCTACAAACAAAACATATATTTTTTTTTCACACTAAACATTAATTGAGGTACTAAGCATCCATTTTTATGTATTTAATGTTCCTTTTCACCTAAAACATGTTTAAAACATATTAGAATTCCTTTTAAATTCAAATCAAATTAAAATAAATATGTATTATTTTAGCTAGCAATGTACAATCAAACATAATGTGAAAGCAATTTTAGCTAAAATATGAAGGTCCTAAGTTTTTTAAAGATTTGGAATGTTGGTAAACAATAATAAGGAATATTATTGAATAAGTTAAGGTAAATGAAGGGATACAGGGAGAAAATTTTGAACACAAGAGTAACTTGAAATATTAGCTACTTCCTCCATGGAAGACATTAGAGAGACTCTATTATGAACAAGTGGGAGAAATTGAGATAAAATAATGTCTCCATATGAATTAAAAAAAATTAAAAAGAATAAAAAATCAATAAAACCAAAATAAAATAAAGAAAAGGATAAGGAAACATTGGTTTATATATCTATCTTATTATATATTTGGATTGAAAATTATCCCTTGTCAAACCCCATTTATTAGAAATTTAGTTTTTTTATTTTTCCAAATATTTATAGTACTTACTTATATCCAAGATTAAACATATTTCTTAGGAAAATACTAAGAAATCCAACCAAAATTTTCAATAATTATATGCCAAAAATCCTAATTTTATAGATTTAAACAAAACCCGTAATGATTCTCAATTTACCTCTTATGAATTTTCTATTTTTTGGGATCACCCTTCTAGTTATTTTAATATGGAATCCAAAATATCTATATGATATAAACCACATAATAATATTAAAAACCCTAGTAAATCTTAGTTGCTTTAAACCCATAAATTAAAAGATGAAGAGGTATGTGACATAGAGTATAATTTTTTAAATAAAAATATTTCTCTAAGAGAAACCTGAGCATAGGGGCCAAAAAAAACTATAAATATTTATCACATCATGATTAAACCCTTTAAATAATATCCTCCTTACCCTAATCATGGGTTTTTCACAAGGCTTGAGTAAAATCATTTTTTGACTTCCCATGTCCCCTCTACACCCATCATGCCTAGTTTAGTAACTAACATGTTAGGTCTTACCTCTAGTGTGCCTACCCAAATCACTCATATCAATGATAAAATTAATTCCCCATATAGTTCATCTCAAAAATCCACTTAATCCTATAATTTTATCCAAATTAAATTTCATCCTAACCAAGTAATCTTGAAATTTATAAACCAAAGAGATACCATACAAGATTCAAATAATACTCAAATGTTGAAATTATGTAACCAAATTATTTAAATACAATATAAACCTCAATATTTATAATGGGAAATTCCAAATAAAAATTACCTACCCCTCCCCCTCCCCCATATATATTTACTTGTAAGTCTCATTATAAAACCTACACTTTGGAACAAAGTCAATAAACATCTTCAAAATGAATCCTTAGTCCCTCATATTAATAAAATTTAAATTGGTAAAATTAATTCTACAATCTCTGATAATGGATTGACCAACCCCAATCAGAATTTGAAGAAATTAAAACATATTTATAAGTATTGGATGAAAATTAACACCTTTGTTGATACCAAACTATTTTTCAAAATCATAACTTGTAATTCTTTTGAATTGTGCAATAAAATTAGGTCTATCTCTATTACCATCTTAGAATAATTAGTTAATGCATTATTATAAGTGTTTCAATCCAATGACTTACCTAAAAATAATGTAGTGAACTTAATTAGTTGTAAACAACTAGAACATGAGATTTCCCAATAATTCATTAAATGTTATAAATCCTTAACTAAAAAATATGATAATAAAATGATGAAAGAAAACACTTTACTCCTATTTACTACTACATTTAAAACTAGATTGAAATACATAGTTAGGTCCTTCACTCCTAAATCCTTAATATAAACAAAATTATCATGTTTTAAGATAATTCAATCATTCTCAAACTAAGGAAGTCAAGTTATTATGAGACTTAATAATAAGGATGATACTAATTATGGTGTCTTTGATAATTATGAATCTAAGAGGACCATCCATGACATTATGCTAGGAACCTAAAATGATGTGAATCTATGTTAACCCTAGTCATAATTACCTTCCAACACCCTCATACTTCATCACATAATAAACTTAATGATTCCCATCAACATGTTACTCTTGATGACCTTATAAAATGTCTTCCTAGACCTTCACCTATAAATTTTAATGATTCATAAAATAACACCCATTGTAATGATTCTAATTTTGTTATGGGATTCATGCTAATTGGGGTAATTTTCATGAAAATTATAAGAAACTTAAACTTATATCATGTGAATGTATCCTTATTTATTTGAATTTATCTTTAGTTCAAACTTTGATCATGATGTTATGATAAGATAATAACACCAAGTATATGATAAGGTTGATAAAGTTATTGAATGCAAATTTAAGAGTAATTAACTTTAAAAATTTAATGCTTACCTTAAGATTTACACAAACTCTCTTCCTAATCATTATAAAAACCAATTTCCTAGAAACAAACCTTGAAATTTTTCCAAATAAACTTTTAATGTTGTATAAACCATAATTAACCCTAAAGCTTCCAATTATGAGGAAAACTTGTTGAACATGAAAAAAATGAAATAAACTATCTAATATATTTATCCTCATACTCTTGGGTCACACATACCTCATACACCTTTCATAAATTTTTATACTTATCCTCTAGATCACTTTTTAGGAGTCATATTTACAAAGATCTTAGCTTATTTCCATTCAAATAATTTAACTATATTAGATAGTCTAATACATTTTTTTATTTATCTAATTGTATCAAATAGTTTGATATAGTTCCCTATGTTTTTAATTGTATTTTATAACTTGATATTATTTCTTTTTGACCCAACTATATTATCCAATTTGATATAGTATTTTATTCCCATATTTTCTCAATCTATATTGGCCAACTAGATCTAGTTTGTTTGTGTGCCTACCATTTACACTATATCATATAAACTAATACATTATATGTTTGTTTATTATATGCCACCAACTACATTGGATAGGATGATAAAGTTTCCTCGACTTGCCTCTACTATACCAAAACTAACAAGTCTATATAGTTTAACTTAAAATTAGGTGAAATCAAGTTCAAATTCATATATAGTCAAAATTAATTAGTTTCAAAACTCTGTTTCATTTGTACATTACTATCAAGATAAATTAATGTTTATGAGTGGTATCCCATAGAATATATTTATATACTCCAATCTAAAATTCAATTTCTTGAGCTTACAAGGAGTTCTCAAAGAATAGAAACCACCTTATCAACTTCTGTTTAACATGAACATTACTCAACCACTACCATTAGGGAAGAAGCTACTTTTCCCAAGTATAAGAAAAGAATCTTATGTAAATGTGAATATATGTAAATTCATGTCAATTTCACAATGGATAAAACCCTATCTCAAAAATTACCTATTAGATATATGGTCCTTGACTAAATAATTCTTCATGAAAATGACCCTCCTTTATTAATAAGTATCCAAATAATAAATATATTAGTCAAGTGAGTGTTATTTTATGAAGGTTACTAAAATTGTGTTAATACTTTGGATTTCATTGAATTCATATGATACTCTAAATTCAATTCAATGTTCATCCATAAAATATGTCAAAATAATATAGAAGATAAATACATACTTTAATATGTATTTTGTTTCCAATAATTGTGCCACATATTATAATTAGTGTGAATGTTATTATCTTGAACTTTTACCTTTCTTAAAACATCTTTCTTGACCATCATTGGACTCATTTCATGAGGGATGTAGACTATTTTTCATACCAATGCATGAATTTTCCTTATATTGGTGTCATATAAAGTTTAAAATGTGATACCAACTTTTGGAGTTTAAAACAATTCCTAGAACTTTTTTCTATAAAATACCTACCCTCAAACCTTTAGATATAATCCCATTCTATGAATACAATTTTTAAACTATCTTGTTGATTTATTTAGAGGTTATAGTGGTCACCTAGAGATTATGGGTAAAATACAACCAAACATATTTTATTCTCATGATCATGATCCTAATAAGATTAAATAGAATAAATAAATCAAACCTCATTCTTAGCATCATTGCTCAGTTTCCACCTACTTTGTGAAATCATTTAGTAAAAGACAAAATGATGAGATTCCCACTTCTGTGGTTATTCCTAAGAATCCCACTCTAAATAAAATTATAGTGATTTTTATAATCCCTAAATGTGGATATTGCATACAATGAGATAGGATTAAATTGAAATGTATCCTACTTATAACATCTACACTTGAAAAAACTAAATAAAATAGATCCCTTTGATACTTAATGTATTGGGTTATGACCAAATGGATCAACTAAACCTAGAAATAGGATCACTTATTACAAAAAATCAATAGAGAGGGTTACAATGCTTCTATTAAATCAATATAATGAAATAAATTTAACTATATATTATAATATTGGAATTAATCTAATCTAGTATTACCAAGATAACAACATAAATAAGGGGAATTGTTAAAAATAAATTAAAAAGGGATAAAGAACTATGATAGGCAAATGAGGGCCTAGTTTACATAAGGTGGGAAATGGAAACTTTGAAACCCCTATACCACACTAAGTATGATTATATAGGAGATTCAAAAAAGGAGTTATATGGTCATTAAAGCCAATAATTATGCAACTTCTATCTATCAAATGAAAGAGCTAGGGTTAGAACATACTTACCTTGAACAAACCTATTAAGCCTTAATCTCCCCCTTGGGAAAAGGTGATTTACAAGATATTTTTTGTATTTAAGGATAATTTTTTTTGGATCATTATCTATGATAAAAATAATTCTCTTATTGCATCCAAGATTCCACAAGATAAGTTTTTCCCCTCCAAGACAAGATCTAACTAATGGCTTCTCCAAATGTAGAATTAAGTAGAATTGTGAGCAATGACAATGTAAAAATTAATGATCATCTATATTTTATTGAAATGGGGACTTTTGTTTATATTGGTGAATAATACTAACCCTTTCTAAATTTTTAGCCACGTTGGCTGAAAATTTTGTCAAGGGGACAAATACAAGTGTTGTTACTTGTACAACATGCTGCATTTTTAGTCTAAAAATAGGGGGACCCTATTTTTTTATTTTAACCAAGATAGGTTTAGCTATCCATATTTATCTTGTTACATACTTAACCTTGGGGTGATATATTATTCATATTTTGGCCAATGAATTATCTTTGTGGTATAGTTACCACATAGTTTGCCTTTGATAAGGATTATGAGCATCTTATTACTTTCCCCCTCGATAAAGTCATTTGAATTTAAATAACCCATATAAAATTAACCTTTTATGGTAGAATAAATTACCAACTATGCCAAGATTATTTCACTTGATTCCTTATCCATTAAGCTCGATTCACTCGATTTAAGCTATGTCAAGCCCTAGTCTACCAAATAAAGTTGATTGAGCTCAAAATAGGCTAGGTCCAAGTCATTCAAGTGGATTTAAACATGTATAAATATTTGAAATTGGTGTATTATATATTTCCTTTCTTTAACTTCCCACACTTCCTTCCATGTGTCATTATTGGGTTATGCTAAAGTTTTTGGCCAATTCAAATAGTTTATATGTAAAATTTCCCTTGGGCCCTAAGATTATGCCACATGGTAGGATCTCAGTGACTTGGATTCATAGGGGATTAATAGGCATGGAATAGTCCCATGTCTTTGAGGGCCTAAGAGGTTTACACATGGTGACATCTCGGGAGCTCAGGACCATGAAGACTCTAATAAAATTTTAATAGTCTAATGGTCTAGAAGACTTGAGAGGTCACGACATGGAAACATCTTGGGAGCTTGGGATCATTGAGATGAAGTAGATATAAAATATGGATTAGATGCACAAATTATTAGGATAATTCCACTTGGAATCATCCCTTATGCCCAGACCTTAGACCTAATTTGACAAGGGACTATCACATGGTGCCCCAATAATGTTAGTGAGTTTAAAATTGATGAACATCCATCTTTCATGAAAATGTAAACCCTATGCCTCTAGGAAAATAATAACATACCACATGGCACTTGATAAAATTAATTTTGATGGTCATTCCAAACATAAATTCTTTTGAAATCTTGGGGAGGATGTTAGTCAATTAAATGTTGAATTTCCATAGGCTTGGTGGGCTTTGATAATGACATTTTTTTTAATTTTAAAATGCTCAGTCTGAATTAATGGTGAATATATATGTACTTTTTACATAGTGAGGGGGATACATTTGAATCTAAATCTAATTTAATTAAATGTTTGTCTTAATGGTAAAATATTTCATTTATTTCTTGAATTTTATATAAATTGGTTATGGATTCTATTTTCATGATTCAATCATTTGAATTATCTCATTTTGTCATTTATTCAAAGCATGTATGATCAACCATTTCATTTGATCTTATAGGGTTCATATTTCAATCCAAGATGTTGATTTGGATGTGTGTCCTCATTAGGTAGTGTCAACCCTTATCCAATGCATAACATAGAAAACACAAGCCTAAATCGGTGAAATAACAAAGGAGATACATAATACAACTACAAACCAATGTGAAAGTGACAAATGAAAAATGTTGAACATGATGGTGGATCCCAAATTAGTGAGTTGGTGATCAAGGAATAATGGAATGGAATATAACTATAAATCATGTGCATAACTTCATATATGTCAAAAATAAATAATCTCAACTGTATTTCCTCAATGAACAATGACTCTTTGTAACTACACCATTAGTGGGCTAAGTTGGCAGTGAATAGAGGGGTCGACACCCTCACAAATACATGGTTTTTTTGGAATCCTTTCTAAAGGCTAACTCATTTTAGAATTAAATCTACACTATGAACTAATACATTTTATTCATTGTGATTTCTACTACTTTCTAGGATAATCTCTTGCCTCTCTTATTTTAAGTTTAGTTGTTACATAATTATTTTCATTCACTAGAATGAGTGTAATCACCTAATATTATTAATCAAAATGCATATCCTATTATTTTAAAGTTTATTAAGAGTTTAACTCCATATCCTACACATGTATATGGTTGCCATGTTTTTTTTTTATCTTATTTAGTTATCTTCAAATACTCACACACTATCCTTGTGTTTAAGTTATGCTAAGTTTGGCTCAACCAAGGATTGGTTTCAATCGGTGCACTTAATCAGACATTGAAAAAATGTCTTCAATACTAGTAGGCCTTTTATCTCTTTATCCCTCCTATTTTGAATTTTATTTATTATTATAAGTTAATCTAGGTTGAAATCAATTTGATTTATACATGCTAATCTTCATTGCCTATTTTTGTTTGTCATTATTTAAAAAATGTTTTGTTTAAGCATTGTTGAATGTATACATGTAATAATGTACTTGGAAATAATATATTTAATTATTAAGTTTATTTGAATAAAATATTATTTATATTTTAGGATGGGCCTATTGAATATTCTCCTATAAACTTCTAGCCTCTTCCTAAATGCCTAAGATAGAACTATCAGAAGAGACTCAGCTTATAAAAAGGCCCCTTACATGTAATGGTTACAAATCAACCTGTTGAGTGGATGATAGTATATCAATACACATATATTTATACCTTAGGGAAGAATTTTAATTTTGGTATATTCTTCCTTTTAAGAGAGGTAGAGTCTTAACAAAACCCTACCTAATTGTTGTTGTGTCAAAAATACCCAAAGCATGTTTTAAAACTATAAAGAGGACCCTTAAGAACAGAAACTTAATCATAACCAAGGTTTTAAATAGGACATTTTAGGAACCTTTATTTTCATACTAATTTATAACATGGTTCAAGTTGGAAAGTAAAAATATAAATATAAGATCTAAGTCTAATTGGATCGATTTATATCTTTTAACACTAAAAAATCATAGAAAATCAAGATCTACTAAAGACAAAATGAGGGATAAACCAATCCAATTAGAAGTAAATTCAATACAACTACAAAAACTCTTTTAGTTATCCCATTCATTCTTCCCAACATATACCAATGGCCAATCCCATAGCATGGCTTGGCCAAGGTGCGTGCCTTATGAATGTTCTAGGGATTATGCATGAGTTGACAAAGAACCGAGACAAGTTGTATCCTAAATTCATAGTTTGAGGACCTAAAATAGTTGAAGAGAATATACATTCATTAAAATAGACCATTATTATAATGGAGGTACAACATGAGGATGTTGCCTACAGGTTGTTTCCTTGTTCCTTAAGGGAAACTACCTACCTAGTACTTGGCATTACAAAAAATTTCTATAACCACTTGGGATGGTATAGAATCCATATTTGTAAATCATTTTAGGTTCCCCATTGACCCTATTATTCTATATAATCATTTTATAGTTTTTAAGAGAAAACTAAATGAGCCCATGAGAATTTTCAATGCATAGTCTCAAAAACTATATTAGATGTTGAAAGACCCCTACTTATTAGCAAAGGGCCCTACCATCAGACCTACTTGAGGGATTTGGATCCTTTGACATCAATTTTCCTTAGAATAGCTCCAAATGCACTTGTCTTCCTATCACTAACATATAGTGAAGTTGTGAACATATAACACTAGATGGTACCTCAAGGATATATATAACATAGGTGCTTTACTATCTTTAGGATAACCAAGATATTATAACTAGGTCCCCATAATTAATCAAGATCTCAACTAAAGTACATTATTAATGAATCCCATCCTAGTATCCTTATAAATAAGTCTAAATCTAGTGTATAATCTAACACCAATGAACCACATGTTGAGTGTTTAGCCGTGCATGCCTCCAAATAATGATTTCACACAGATGGATAACAATAAGCTTATCTCATTTTCTTACAATAAATAATTATCATGTCAAGTACTATCAAATATGTTTCATCTAGTAGCAACCCACTGGTAGTACCCTCATTCTTGAACAATCAAGTTGTTACTAATAAAACCCAAATTTTCAAGAATGAGGGTCAACCCCTTGTATATAAAATGCACAACTTAATACCCAAACATTCCTAAATTATAATACACATGTGGAAACCCCAAAAAAACAAACTATAAATAAAAAAATGGTGGCATAAACCTTGAGATAGGAAATCTAAGGCAAATGTTCCAATGATTATCTAATGATGTAATTAATTTACTTAGACAAGGACCTCGTAATTTAAATTAAAATGAAAACAATTTATCCCTAGGAATAAATTTTAATTTTCCAAAGGCCTATTAAAAAATGAACACCCAACCCAATAATGGGAATATGCCAAGTCCTCTTGAAAATGGTAGTTATAACAATAATAATGTTTCCCATTCATTGACCTTCATAGGCTTAGATTTAGACACTTGGTTTAGAGTTCATAATATAGTTTACCATGCAAAGACCAATTATGTTGAGTTTACAGTTACCTCTAATAACTTCAAAAAGGAGGTACATAACATGGAAATAGTGCCTACTCCAGGTGATAATCCAAACCAATATGGAGGAAACCTAGGCACCACTCTAGTATTAGAGACATGATTTTCCATTCGAGGATGAAAATTAGCCAAGAGATAATTTAAATCAGATTTATGCTTTTATGTAGTTGTAAAGGGGGAATACCTATCAATTTAGGAGTAAATAAACTAATCTTTTGACCACCTCTACTCTTATTAGTAATACTCAAGTCCCACCTGATGTAAACTCAAATAATAATCCTCACTAACATAAAATAACTCCCATATATTATCATCCAAAGAACTATAAAGCCCACACTCCACTTAGAAAGTAACAAAAACAAGTTAAACCTAACTATGACATTATAGAAGACTTGAATAAAACCAAATCTAACATTACTATGTTTCAATTGATTTAAATGGCTAATTATATGGATTTTATTTTGAAATAATTTTTTAGTAATAAGGGAAAATAATATTTGAAAATTTTTGATGCACATATTACTGTATATAAGGGAAAAACTAAGACTTGACAATTTTTCTAACAATTAGAATATTTGGAAAGAACTTAAATAATTGCTTGGTTGGATCAAGTGCCTCTAAGAATGTCATTCCATATACTATCTACCAATAGTTTGGTCTTAAACATGCCAAATCCAATCAAAAATTCATCCAATTGGATTAAACATAGGTAAAGTTAGTCGAGGATCTGAATCATATACACATGCAATTGGCCTCAAACCCAAGAATTCAATAATTCATTGATATCCAAGTGGTGTATATCCTTGATGATTATGGTATGTTGTTAAGTAGATATTGGTCAAGTAAATTCAATGGTTATATGTAAACCTATTTTTATCACATGTGGCCATTATGGTGTTGTCTACCTAACTAAATTAGAATTTAGTAAGAAATGATGATGACACATATGATTATTAGGCATAACTAAACAAACAAGGTCCTTTATGAAGAATTATAAATGAGAGTTTGTTCACAAAAAAAAAGGAAAGGAGACATGATAGCCTCTTTATTAACATTCTTAGCATGTAAAAAATTATAAAATTAGAGGAATTAGACTAGTTAGATGAAGAGGACTTCTACTATACCTCATATATGGTCTCATTTCAAGATGTATCTCTAGCATGTGAGAGCTTGAAATTTGATGACCCAAGAAGGGATGAAGAGTTTTTATGATCTTCAAAATATGAAATAATATCTATGGATAACTCCATTATTTATTATCCCATAGAATATTTATCCACAATGTCCTTTTTAGCTAAAAGGCTTAACATAGACTTGATGTGGAACTAAGACATGAAACAAAGTGAGCCTAGAAAGATTGAATGTTTCATTTTAGGCTCTTCCAGTGAGGAAAAGATAAATATGGATACCTCTAGACTTTCCCCTTGTATATAAAATTTAGTTAAAGGATCTATTGACCATTTTTACCACATGCTAGAATGGGTTAACCCCTTATAGTCAAAATCTTGTATAGGGAATTTTTATAATGTCATAAGGTATGTTGTAGTTCATTTGATATCATTTCATATGCCATTCTAGATTTGGTCATAGTCTATCTTAGTCCTTATATCATTTGGTATCTTAGGGGTCATTTTAGAGTCATATATGTAAGTGTTAAGTTCTCATGGTGTCTAATAGGTTAGGATCATGGAGAGAGTTTGCACAAGACTCAATAAGTTCATTCAAGATTTTAAAGATCAAGCAGTCATTTGGGAATAAGATTTGTGAAGCCGAACCATCATTAGGACATTATAAAGAACCAAGTTGGATAGATTATTTGTGTAATTTATAAATATGCTTAGAAATCCTCACATGACCATCAGACCACATGTAATCAATGTGTTTAGTACCAAGATCATTCTCTACAAGTTTCATATCTTGATGAGTCTTTTATCTCAAGATCTAAGCTTTTAAAGTTTAGCTTGTCAAGTCTAAGGGGCCAGGCCATTCTGCACATCACATAGGAATGAACAAACTAGAATTTTTGTGCATTTTATAAATTCACCTGAAGAAACCTCATGATCCAAAGTATTGTAGTTCCATGGATCTTTTTATGCATTGATAATATCTTGAAAGTTCCATGTCCATGCGAGATTTCTAGGTCAAGTTATGGAGTTTCAAAGTTGGACTTGAAAAGTAGGACATTATTTTAAGCATCAAATTCAAGCCTCAGAAAATAGACATTTTTTGAGGCCAACATACCCCCATTTTTGAAAATTGGGACCCTTGAGAAAACTTTAAGATTAAACATGAAAATATGGCATGTTAAGATCATTTGTATAAATTAAAGATCATCCACTTTATCACAAGCAAGATTAATTATTATGTTTTAATTTAATTTTGTTTGAAATTGCTAATAAATGGTCTTCATGCCTTTTATTTTTAGGTTCCATTGTGTTCTTCTTAAGAAATTAACATTCCAAAACCCTGGCAAACCCTCAGTTCAAATTTGAATACTGGCAGGAACTATATTGGTGGGAACCTTTTAAAAAATCCATTTTGGACTTAAGCATAAACTTCATGTTTAAAATCATAATTATGTTTTTTAACACTTCTAAATCTTATCCTAAAATATTCTCAAGCCCCCTTTTTTATCTCCCCCTTTAAGTTATTTATATTTCTAACAAGGTCTAATATTCATTTTTGGGGTCCTTTTTAATATTTCCTAACTTCGCCCATTTGATTCATAAGCTTAGCCTAAAAATTTAATCTTAAGGCCCCATCATGTTTATTAAAACAAATGATACCTTATCACTAACATGTTATCCTAAGTCTTTTATTCACCATAGAGCCTAACTTAATTTTCTTGATTCTCATAGATCCAACAATCCTCTCTTTATCATGACATTTGATCCAATATAGTGAGAAAGACCCAAAATATTGGCTTAAATGGCATGCATATTAAAATATCTAATGATCCATGATTCATCATGAGAAAGGGATCTAATAGCATGAAGGCCCTAACAAAGTTGCATCCTTATCTTTCATCTAATGATTCTCACTTCATTGCAAAGACTTGATCAGATGAAGAGAGGAATAGTTGAAAGGTCAAAGGATTATGAAAGGCCTATAAGATTAAGACACAACACCTTTACATTCAAGGATTAAAATTAAATGGGTCTCACCTGATAGAAACAACCAATCAGGATCAAGCTCCTAGATCACAATCATATGCTCTTACTTAATCACAAGATCATGATCCAACTAAGTGAGTTGAGTCTAAGATCTTAAGAAGGCCCATGGAGGTGCTAAGTGGTACTCTCACATTGGGTCACATGAATTTGATGATCTTAAATTTTGATATTTATGTGACCATCATTTAACATCTATGAGGATGTATTTGACACCTATGTGACCATCAAATTTAAGCCCATTAAATTAAAATATTCACTCACTTAAAATTGGAATTCACATGACCATCATTAAATGTCCATGAGGATATATGTGACATCATTGAGACCATCAAATTTAAGCTAATGAATTATCTTACTCAGGACTAAAATACACTCCAAAATGTTGTTAGGAAACTCATAAATTGTCATGAAAACTAATGGAGGCCCTCAGAGAATGCTCAAATACCAGAAATATCTAGTCTACAAATACTAAAAAGATCTTATGGTCTAAATTCATGAGAAATAATCTTAGTCTAAGTCTATAACTTAAGGTCCCTATTACATTTCATTTAGATATCGTGAACCTTAAACTATAGACTTATAGTAAGTCTCATATTAAAAGGTCTTTGTAATGTAGAACTTAGAACAAATATTTCTAACCAAAGGTTTTAGTGTCTTTATTAATAAAATAAGAATTTATTTGACATCAGATCATTTTTACCCCTTTGATCATGTTCTATAGGCTTAACATAAGTATTTTATCCCAAAGTGTACATTATGTTTATTTAACATAGCGTAAACTTTGGCCTAAGATATTTAGCCATGGTCTTTTTTGTATTAATCCAAAAAACTTAAGCATAAACACCTTAGACTAAAGTTTATTTCATTTTTAGTAAACATAAAATAAACCTTATCCTAAGAGGTTTAAGCCTAAGTCCCTACCTTAATAATGTTTGGCCTCTTTGCAAATCAATAACTTGCGCTTCATCATGGTAGGATGATCCAATAGCATGAAGACACTGTAGAATTTTCAATAGAGTCTCGATAGCCTATAGACTTGATGCATGGTGAAAGCACATTTGAAGTAGAATTGATATATGGCCAATGGTTCATGCTTCATCATGCTCCATCATCTAATGATGCAAAAACATTAAAGAATTTTCAAAGGCACTTGAAGATGCCAAGTGGCATGACCACAAGGCTTAGTACTAAAAGGAGATAATCATAAACAAGGACCCAAATTAAGATCAATGGTTCATGTTCATTCATAGGATCTTCATCCAATAGTGTGAGATAAAAGGGGTACATTTTTAAATGCCAATGGCTAGTGCTTAAAAGAATTTATGAAAAATGTCATGAAACGTTTAGATCAATGCCACATAAGTGCCACTCAAGTAGAAAAGGACAAAATAAAATATCTTGTGCTGGAAAATGTGAAGGTATAAAGGAAAAGGTCCAAATCAAACCCCAAGCATGTATAAGCTAAAGTCTAGATACATACTACTATTAAAGATTTAAAACCCTAAACCCTACATAAAAGAGACCCTAATTGGATTCATTTGGTTATAATTTTATATGAGAAAATCTTAACTATATTTTTAAGCACAAAAGATATTTCATAGAGATCAATTGCTATCTGATAGTGAATAATTTATAAGTAGGAGACATGGAAGCTTGTAGGCAATAGTTGAAATAAGAAATATATCTTTACTTGTCCATAGACAATGAAGGGAGAATCTTCAAGGACACAAATTTGGACATTGTGGCCCCAAACAATGGTAACAAGAATTGGTTTGAACTCTTCTTCACCATAAAACAGATAAAACCCATCACAAAAGAGGAATAGATAATTACTATAGTTATCAAGAAGCATGATGACTTGGTCACTATTTAGATGATCAACCTTCATTATGCTACCATAAAAGTACATGTATTTCATTGTATTGATGTGATTGTTCCAATTTTCATAGACTATAGTATAGATAATGATTGGATCATCCATGAAGGAAATTATAAAAAAGTATCCTACATTTCCCCTTTGACCTTCAAAAAATACTATAAGTTACCAATACCTGATGTAGACTTATCAAAAATTAGAGAGTGGACCAGTAAGCATGACCTAAATACTATCCTCAAACCATGGTTGCACCAAGGGAACCTTATCTTTAGAGACATTTTGGGTAAGATCCCAATAATTTAGGTTATATAAGGGATCAAGGTAATCATGAACATATTACATAGAGTATCAGAAGTCCCCTCAACCACATATGTAAATAATACCTGGGTCCCATATGCATATTTCATGGTAGAAGAGAAGCTCACCCCTCTAATTGGAGACTTGATAAGTGTCTTCCTATCTAATCAATTCACCACTATAAAAAGGTAGACATCCAAAAAAATTATATGATGTCATACTTTTTATATGCCCTACTTTCCTCCATAAACTTCCCAGGCATTAGGAATTGGTCTCCTAAGGGCAAACCCACTATATCCCACCACTATTCAAAATTAAACATCTTCAAATATAATAACCACATGAAATTTATCTATGATTGTGTCTATCCTACTCTGGTGGAGGCCATCATAGGTTACCCCATTCTTAAGTTGCACCCATTAATCATTAAATATGTAGAGATGATGGGGGATATCTATTTTTATCTAGATTTCACTATAATCCAAATTAATGGAATCATGTCTCAACCCTATAGATTAACTATGTATGTTTCTAGCAAGTTAGCATATCAATAAATTGCCTCCCAACTCATCAATGGTATTGATGGTGTCTATAAGGAAAAGAGGAAAGGTCTTCTCTACCCCTTTACTATAATAATTAGAAGGATCATGATGTAAGATTAGAATCAGGTTGAGACCATGTCCAAGCATAGGGACTCATTTGGGTTCCAATTGGATGAACTAAAAATGTGGGATCCCAAGAATATAGTAGGTGATCATTAAAAGATAAAACAACTTCCCAAGCTAGTATATGTGCATCAACTAGGTGTCCATGACACTATTTACAGCAAGACAAAGAACTATGAGGAAGTTTTGACTTGGATCAAAGGGTACAATATCAAGTTGGATAATAGGTTAACATGTGAGGATAAAGTAGTAGGAGAAGTATGGCAGATGCATCCTATCCAATATCATTTGTTGCCCTCATCTTCTAGGCCACCCCAAGAGTAGTCTCAAGTGGAGTATCTACCACCTCAAAGTCAAATCTAATAAGGAAATGGCAACAAAAAATTGGAAGAGAGACATAGAGAGGGGCCCTCATCTTCAACACTACCCCAAAGACCTCCATCTCTAGTTGAGTATCTAGACATGATTGCCCTGAAACTAGGTGAAATAGTTGAAGGTGCCCTTGAAGATCTTGCTAAGGCATATGCCACTAATAAGGAAGAAGATCATATTTAAGAGACATAATTTCAAGTATGGGATATTGAGGAGGACAAAGTAAAAGAGGTCACTCTTAACATATTCCCAATGGCCCCTAAGGAAAGAGAAAGGCATAGTTGGCATTGGTCTCTATTGGGCTAAGAAAGAAAACAAGATTGAGCCTAACTCACCCCACCAGTGAGATCAATATATTCAGTAAGGAATTTCTAATCCATGGACCAATCATCCCTAATTGGTTAATAAATGGCAAATTTTATAATATCCCCTCTCTCTTGCACTCATGGGCACTGACAAAGGCTAGTGACATAGAGGTGCATGATGACATCAAGCTAGCGATCAAGGATTTGATGAAAGAAGAAGAAGAAAGGAGAATAATGGATATTATAGGGATAGAGAGTAAGAAATAAAATGATTTGAGAGAATCTAGTAGCATTATATTCAAGGTTCTAAAGCCTCCAAAATATATAGAGCTAGTCACCACTATCCAATTTAATCTAGAGATAAGTAGACTAGAAAGGGTCACCACAAAGAAAGTAATAATAGGAACTGAGGAGTTCACCTTCTAAAAGATTAAACCATTTGTAATTCTAACCCCAATTGAAGGGAAATAACTAGGAGAACATATAATCCATGAATAGGATGTTGAGAGCTTAATTGAGGCTCAGTCAGCTTAAGCTAAGGCTAGGATCTGAGGAATGAAGCAAAGGATCTAGAATTTGGGAAAATAAAAAGAGAACCTAGAGATACATGCCATTTTATTTGTGCCTGATGATATTTTATACATGTTTGAGGCCTCTTTTTTGATATGTTAAATTTCCTTCAATCCATGAAGATGAGGCAAGATGCATTGATCCAACAAAGTGAAGTGGCCAAAGGTATGATAGCAGAATGGCAAGAGGCAGAGACCAAATTGAGAGATCTCATTAGCATATGGATTAGGAAAAAGCTTCCCAAATTCAAAAGTATTAGCCTAGGACATATCAATGCTACATTGGGGATAGTGTTCGACAAAATATAGAGTCTAATTACTTGGTTAGTAGGCTTGGATAGACTCCTTAGGTACAATGAAGAGTTGATTGCCTAGATCAAGCAATTACTTGGCACTATGTTGGATAACATTACCAAGACCTTAGCCCTTAGAATAATTTATGAGGTTGAATATAAACACAAGGTCACTTTGGTAATGTAGTGAGTTAATATCAAGAGCCAAGGCTAGTCTGATAGGGACAATAGTAGAATCGTTGACATGATCCTCACAGCTGAAGAAAATATTACAAATGCCAAAAGTATCAAGGAAGCTATGGATAGAAATGATAAAGACTACAATGAATTATCTAATAATGAATATGTATACTTATTGAAGCCTATTTTGGACTTGAATTTGATCAAGGATCAACATCAAAAAGATATGGAACTATTGCAAGAGCTATAGGGGAGTCCCAAAGTAATGGGCCCACCCAATAGTTAATATTCCTTTTGTAAAAACATTATGATATTTAAAAATAGGAATACTCTTTTGTAAGGAATATTCTAGTCTATTAGCATATTTCCCCTAGGTCAATATAATTATAAAAGACAAGTGTATTTTAGAACTTTCTAAGGAAGGATAGTTGTCCTTATCTTCTATACACATATATGTTGTAATTGGCTAGTGTACTACCTTATCATTCTATAAAAGACATGTATCACCATCTTGAAAAAGAGAGGGAATTTTGATAAAATTTTGTATACTTCAAGTAATTAATATAATAAATAATTTCTACAAAGATTGTCCATATTTGATATGTCAATTACTAGCATAGCTTTTCTCTCAATTGCTAGTTTTATGTCTTAAATTTGAATAGTTTATTTGAATTTAGGGTTATATTTTCTAATCACATGGTTTCCAATTTGTGAATATGTTAGATTAGTTGCAGGATCTTGGATTTTATTCATTTCATTTTGCTCTATATTTAGATGTGCAAATTGATATTTGATTATAGTAGTAAATCTTTAAAATTAACCCTGGTTTTTACTTATGATTCTTTATATTATCATTCAATGTTTACTTGGTATATAGTGAAATCTGATCTTAGGATATTTTGCATTATATATTGGTTTAAATGCATACTCAGTTGCAATTGATACTTTGTCATAATATTTGAGACTAAGATAGGCAATCACTAATTTTATTTTTGCCTTAGCCTACTCTTTGATCCTTTTTTACACCATATCACTGTAGATTAAACTTCATTATGAATATCCATCTAGATTAGTTTGTAGCTTAAGTTTGGATCATAATTCACTAAGCATTAGAAAAGATACTTTAAATTTATAGATTGGACCATGATGGATCCCAAACATCAATTATTATAAATTTGTGTGGACAATTAAACATTTCTTTGTCATTATTTCACCACAGGCAACATTAAATTGCCACTACCTTCTTCTCATGCCTTGAATTCCTAGAATTCTAAAATGAGAAGTTTTCTTAAACAATGAAGATATATATGGTACACATAGATGAATTAACACCATTTAGGTTCAAATGATCAATGATAGGTACATAGACGTCATGTAAAACATGTAGATCAACTCACTTGAATATTTTTTAAACACACTTAGAAAGCTCCCAAAACTAATGGATCAAATGGGCATACTCCTTTTAGTATTTAGAACATATCTTATAAATTTGGTGCCTCCATGAGTTTTTTGTTTCTAGATATAAGCCTTCATAGTTGGTCAAAAATGGGATACATTGGTGCATACATTGACTTTAAGCTATGGAAAACACCATTAGGGTCTTAAATTTGATAGTCACATAGATGTTAATGATGGTCATGTGAACATCAAATGATGATCATGCAGATGTCAAATTTAGACCATGGTAAATATCCATTTATTTTTAAATGCAAGTAGATCCAATGGTTGGTGTTCATTCATACCAAGGGACGTCAATGGTGTGAGATGATTCAAAAAGTCAAGGAGCTCTAAATTACACCACATGGCATAAGCACATAAAGTAGCAAACTAACAATAAGATCCTAAGATCAATGTGTGACTAACAAGTGGCATGAGCACATTCAAGATGATATAAGATAGATGGAGTGAATTTAATCTTAAAAATCAAGATCAATGAGTGAGGTTCAAATTTAAAATACTAAGGGATTTTTGATGGACAAAGTTGAGTGAAGGACCAATTTTTGACAAAAACAAACAAGGTTTTGCAAGGTCATCATTTTGACATTGGAGCTCAGCTAAATGCCATTAAATGGACACATTAATGTAGTCAGGATAAAGGATATAAATGGACCACCATTAAGGCTTAATAAAGATGTCTATCTCAAGGGTTTATGTCATGCAGGGTTCATTCTATGACTATGTTCTCCATTTTTAAAAGAAAGATCCATGCATATGGTGAACTCTTGGTTACCATAAAGATAGAATGGGTCTATTTAGACCTAATATAATAAATAAAAGGGGATATATAGTTTATAGGTCTACATCAACATAATGAATATAGGAAAACTAATAGTTTGAGTTTAGTTTTCAATCTATAGTGGACATATTAGCATGGGGATAATTATGATGAGTTTGAGCATGATATATTTTGAAAAAGAGATATAATTTCAAAGGATACCATGAATGCCTACATGTATACCCCAATGGTTTCATCTCTAAGACCAATTGCATGAAAAGGACCCTTCTCTCCAATTCTTCACACCATATTAAACCATTAAAGAGTAGTTAGCATCAGGACAAAGATATAATAGATTGATTTTATGGTTGTAACTACATTGATGCTAAGATCCAACTTAGAACAAATTGATCCCATTATTTCAACCATCAAGGAGCATCAATGAGGGAATAATGTAATTGAGCAACCACCTAAAGTGACTTGGATCAATCATTAATCTTGAATGAGCATGATTGAAAAAGTAGTTATAACTATAGTTCAAATGAATTTGAGATCATTTGATTCCCCTTTGGGTACTAATTTCCCCATTCTCTTACTCCCTCTCTTTTATAAATATATCTATTAAACTATTATTAAGGATCCCTCATGTTGGTATGACTAGACTCTACCAAAAAAATTATTTACACCTCTTAGAGTAATGAATAGAGGATTTTTAGTTGTTTACTAATCTATGTTTATTTTTTTATATTTTTTTGATATGTAAAAGTGGTTGTCATCTTCCCTTTATAGGTCTAAGTTCAACCTAAGTACTAATAAACTTTTCTTTTAGGTCATCTAGTGTGTCTTAAGGTTGATGTCTCAAGTATAGAGTGGATATTTGACTGTAAATTATTTCAATCAATCCTTACTATCATTTCCCTCTAACCTAATTCCACCAATTCAACATCTAGGTGAAATATTAATGTTTGTAAGCTATTATAGACACTGCATTAGTTATATTCATGGTGTATTAATGTGTTTATGAGTTCAACCTTGAGAGTGGATCTTTGAAAATTTGGTGCATCACCTCCTATAGAGTAGGTATAATTAATACAACCTCTAACTCTTTTCCCATGATTAATTATTTTTCATAGATAAGATCATTTCAAGATACATTTAGGGAGATAACCATTAAATCTATAGGCTCATTTCCAATATAGGTACACCCACATACCTAGAAATGTTCCCATGTTTCCCAAATTTAGAAGAATCTTGTTCTTATAGGGTATAATATTTTGTTACAATAGTTCTAACATGCCCACTAGGACCCATTGTATTAAATAAAGCTTGCCAAGGTGAATGTTGGTCTTGACAACATCAGCTGTAAATTGGTGTGCTACTCAACATTTGGTGACTCCTTCAAGGTAAATCTAATGTAAGGCCATTATTTTATTATAAAATTGCCTTCATAATTCATGGTTCTCACTAGGTCATCATCTGGTAGAAGATTCAATCCCATTAACCCACCCTTTCAGCTTGAATTTTCTTCTTAAAGTTCAGTATCCACAACTTAATACACCCTTTGAAGAACTAGTAGATTTTTCTAGAGAGGAAGAAATTGAAGAGGCTAAAGAAATTGAAGATCTTGAAGAAGAAGAAGAAGACATGGCTAGACCTCATGCTTTCCCTACCTTCAATACTAAACATCTAATTCAAATTCAAGTATATGATGCCATACCTCATAACGCCATGATAGGTGTGACCACATTCAATGGTGAGAGTCATGTCACACTTATTGAACATGTTAGAGATGTTTCTAACTTTTGTAGCTTCCAAAATATTATTCAAGAGAAAATTGCCATTAGACTCCTTTCCATGTCCCTTAAAGGTAATGCTCTTGATTGGTATAGGACTCTATAATGTGGATGCATCAAAACATGGGATGAGTATGGAGTGTTGTTGACTTCTAGATTTAGAAATGGAAGTGACCATGCCTTTCTCATACATTAGCTCAACATGATAAAAATGGGACCCAAAGAAAAAATACATGACTTTAAAGAAAGATTTTAGAAGAATTGGCATATATTACCTCATCCCATGAGATCACCTACTAGATTTGTGTTCCCTACTTATTTTAAATCCATTAGGATTGAAATTGTTGTGATGCTTCAATCTATGGGAAATCCCACTCTTCATGAAGCATAAATCTTGCTATCAAAGATGATAATAGTCTCATCCATGCTCCAATATTGCCTCCTAAAGTTTCTATGCCTCTTTTACCTCATACTTCTTCTAATACTCTAGATTTATCCTAAGTTCCTAATGCCAATACCAAAAATAAATTTGCTCCTAGGTAGGCAAAAAATAATGTTGATTGGAAATAAAATTTCCAAGCCTTAGAGGCTCAAAATAGGTAAGCCAATATGCAAAAAGGTACCTATTAGAGTCCTTGCCCTTATTAGAAACATTATGGTCAACAATATGGAAGAGGAAGAGGCCAATGGTAACCTAATCCAAACATGCCTACCAATGTATAAAGTCCTAACTCTACCACTAATACAAGGGAGATGGTACTAGTTCATAGCAATTTGGTGTAGGGATAAAATTGGAAACAAGACAAATTCATGGATGCCAATGAGAATGGATAGAAATCTCTAGTGGTTGAAGGAGTAGTTACTCCCCTCTTATCATATTAGAATTAGGTGATGATGAAAGTTAATGAGGATTGGCAACCTCAAGGAGAAATCTTCACCAATTTAATGGTTGAAGACACTTTTGTGATAAATCAAGGAGCCTCTATCATATACAATATAAGGGATAAGAGGAAGGCTCTAGGAATTTTGAGTATCATGCCCACAGGATCATCCAATCCTCTTTTAATGCAAAAATACATGGATTCAAGTGTGATAGTTCCAAGAACATCTACATCTCCATCAACTTAAACTATGGTAAGGTTTACTCCTATTCCTCAAGTTCCAAGTAATTATCTACCTACAAGATCCCAAGAGAAAGTATTTATGTCTTCTTTAAACATTTCAAATTATTTAAATAAAACTAAAACATCCATTTCTCTTTGGGATGTTCTTCATATGCCTGGTCAAAAATAACTCCTACAGAAGTAGTTATCTACTATACCTACTAGTGTCTCACCCTCCAATCAAAGTCATGACCAAATTTTTCTTGAAAATTCTACTAGTATCATGATTGAACCATCCACAAAGGCTAAGAAACCTCCATCATTTTACCTTACCCTCATTTTAGGTGACAAGTTAGTACACAACTGCATAGTTGATAGTGGAGATTCTATTTCTATCATGCCCAAAGTTATAGCTAACAAATTAGGCCAAAAATATGAGCCATATAGTGAAGAGGTCCTTCAATTATATGGTACACCTACCAAGATAATATGACTGATAAAAATATTCAATGTTTATTTGCATGATTATCCTAGTTTTCCTATCTTATAAGACATAGTTGTGGTTGATCTCTCAACCCACTTTGTAATCTGCCTATGAAGGGACTTCACATCTAAGATAGATTGTTATCTCTCATCCAAATAGTCTTTATTGGCCTTTAGAAAAATTTATGGGGCCAAGGTGATAATAAATACATAACCCCTTACAAGGTTTCAAATTTATCCTTACATTGAGATAAGATCTAATCTAAGTTATGTGTCCCATGAAGAAAAGGACTTTATTGTAGATGTTGGCACTTCTTCCAAGATTGAGGTTATTTAGGACTTGTTTCTTGATGAATATAGAACTACTAATTATTAAAATTATCACTATGATTTTTTGGAGGAAACTAATTTAAGAGTGTATTGTATACATGAAGGAGTACCAACACCTCTACTTATCAAAGAATAGGGTGAAGATGATGAGTTGTGGAAGATGTTTTTTGATGGTTCAAGAAGTAAATTTGGTGTTGGGGATGGTGTTATGTTGGTCTCCCCATTCAAACAATAGTATTATTCTTCATATATATTTCATTTTATTTGTACTTGTAATGTGGCTGAGTATGAAGGTTTAATTCATGGCCTTTAATGGGTAAGGAGAAAAGGAATCAATAACTTGCAAGTATATGGAGATAGTGAATTAGTTTTGTATTAGGTGAGGAATGTGGTTGATACCAAGAACCATTTAATTAAGTCATAAAATCATAGGTTATGGGATTTTATTGAATACTTCAATACATTCAATATACAATTAGTCTCAAGGGAGTAGAATAGTCATGCTGATAGACTAGCTACCATAGGAGCACAATTTGATATTCCAACAACCATAAAAGAAGAGGGAAGATAGTCTCATATTAATATCATTATAAAACCTTTTTTACCTTATAATTAAGTTTTTTGGAAAGTTTTTGATAGTGGCAAACACATTGCATGCTTCTTGAAAATGAGGTTGAGTTTTCTTCAAAGAATCAAAAGAGGTTCCAAGAACAATTAGGTGATCAGATTGTGCAGCTAAGAACCAATAAGATACCTAAGTGTTTGGTTACCTTATAAATTATCTTCAATGATAATGATAAAAATAATGAGAAAGTTATTATGTCTACTAAAGAGGAGAATAATGAAAGATTCTTGATCTTCAAGGATAAACTCCTCAAACTAGGCAAGGTATGTTGTACATTAAAGAAGCAAGAATTCATTAAGATGTGTAGAGAGTTTCATGATTTATTTTTTTGGGAATATAAGTGCATTAAATGATTTTTTCCTATCTTAGCACACTATAGAACTGAGTTGGAACCTAGAGTTAAACTGGTTAGATAGAAGTAAAGACCCATCAACCCCAAGGTTGAGAAACTCATGAGGTTAGAACTTACCAAAATCCTTGAATATAAGATAATATTTACCATCAAGCATTCAACATGGGTAGCTAACCTTTTTACTATTATAAATAATAATGGGGAGATAAGACTTTGTGTATACTTTAGATATCTTAATAGAGTGTCACTCAAATATCACTATCATCTACCCTCAATGGAGTAGATTTTGTAAATAGTTTTAGGTTCTCAACAATTTTATCTTCTAGATGGATATTTATGATATAATAAAATTTTATATAGTGAGGATGATAATTTTAAGACAACCTTCACTACTAAAAGGGAGAATTATTCTTATAGGAAGGTGCCTTTTGGTATATCCAATGTCGGTGCCACATTTTAAAGATCAATGGACATTATCTTCAAAGGTTTGATCAATGAGATGTTATTGGTTTATCTAGATGATATAATAGTGTTTTTTAAATATTATAAAAAAAACATGAAACACTTGATATGAGTGTTTGAAATATTTAGGCAATATGGAGTATCTCTTAATCTAAAGAATTGCATCTTTGTTGTTCATGAAGGTAAGCTCTTAAGACATATCATTTCCAAGGATGGTTTGACTATTGATCCTAAGAGAATAGAGGATATTATAGGCTTATTATTTATCTTTCATAATAAATTTATTAAAATTTTCTTAGGCAAGATAAAATTTGTAAGGAGGTTCATACCTGGTTTTGCATCTTTGGTGAAACCTATCACAACTATGCTCAGGAACAAAAAAGTGTTTTCTTGGGCCTAAGAGGGTAAGAAAAGTTTTAAAGTCATAAAGAAAGAAATTGTAGAAGATCCTAATCTTATTAATCCTAATTTTACTAAATAATTCATGTTTTATTCATTTTCTAACCTTGATACTATCTCAACCATGATAATGCAAAAAAATGATGAGGGTGTGGAGTAGCCAATCACATTATTTAATCAAGGTTTAGAAGATTATGAATTAAAGTACACCTTTGTGGATAAATAGGTAAATTTTTTAATGGGACTAAATACGTTTAGACATATGGTTTCAAATAATAAGATTCATGTTATGGTCTCTCATCCTAATACTAAATAGTTTCTCTTGAGCAAAGATCTTAGTGAAAAGGGGGTATGGTGGATCACTAAAGTAATGGAATATGATGTTTATATCAAGGTGAAAAGATTTATAAGGGGTAAAGGAATTTGTGAACATATATATTTATATATTCATGAGTCAAAGGAAGAGGCTATGATCAATCATGATTGTTCCTAATCAGTTCTTTCATTACCTCAACAAAGTTAGACATAGGATGTGATCAGATTTATTCAAAATGATGAGTATCCTAATAATATGAGTAGATCATAAAGGAGATATTTTAGATTATAATATATTCTTTTTTTTCTTATGGATGGTGTGCTTTTTATGAGGGACGTAAATGGTGTTCTATTGAGATGCATTGATAATTATCAGCTTGGGGTGTTACTCTAAAAGTTTCATGATGGTACAGTAGGAGGTCATTTCTATCCAAGAACCACAAATTCCAAAATCATGACGGTATAATATTATTGGACTAACCTTTTCAAATACTTCCATGCTTAGGTGAGGTGTGTATAATGTGCTTTGTTTATAGGAAAATAGAAGCTTGCAGCTTTTCCTTTGAAGCCTATCCAGGTTGATCAACCTTTCATGCAATGGGGTCTTGATTTCATTGGCATGATAAATCCCCCCTCAAGTGTTGGTAATAAATAGATACTCATAGAAACTAACTATTTTAAAAAATGGGTTGAGGTAGTAGCATTGAAGGAAGTGAATTAGAATGTTATCTTGGAGTTCTATGATAACATCATAACAAGGTTTAGAACTCTTTATAATATTATTTAAAATAATGCTCTTAATTTTATGGGTGCTAAAATATCTTATTGGGAAAATAATAATTTAATATTCTTGAGAACTTAATTAAGCTATTACCCTTAAGGTAATGGGTTGGTTAAATCTACTAACAAGAATCTAACCAGAATCATCAAGAGAACCTTGCAACATAATCGAAGAGTTTCACACACCAAATTGAAGGCAACCTTATGGGTTAATAGGATAAACCCTAAGAGGTCAATAGGGAATTATCCTTTTATGCTTATTTATGTAAAGGAATCTATGTTGTCTATCTCTCAATATCTACCTACCTTAGAGTTAGCACATTAACTAGAGTTGCTTGAGAGAACTCCAATGGAGGTGAAATTGATAGAATTAAAGGAGTTGCAAGAGACTAGAGATAAATCTCATCAATCTATGGAGAATCACCAAGTAATAATGAAGAGGTATTTTGATAATAAGGAAACTTCAAGATCATTTCAATAAGGTAACATAGTATTGAAATAAAATGAATATAGAGAAAAACTAGGGAGACATACCAAATTTTATACCCTACAGAGTGAACCATATGTCATCATCAAGTGAAATCAAACCAACTCTTTTCATTTAGAAAGGATGAATGGAGAGAGATACCTATCCATGTGAATGGGATACTTTTGAAACCCTACTATTTAGAACTAAAGTTCAATTTTGTAAATATTAGATTAGGTGTATGTTTCCTTTCTTGTTGTGTTGTATTCAATAGGTGTTCATGAAGCACAAGAGTGTTTTTTCTTAAGTTTCTTGTCTTGTGTGTTACTTATTCTTCATCCTTCATTATGTTTTGTGTTTTGTTTAGGGTATTTTATATGTCAAACTTGTATACTTTTGACTCCATAACCTAATAGACATGATTAGGCAACTGTTTATGGCATAGCAAGCATACCATCATTGGGAAATCATTAATAATGTTGACCATTTTTACCATAAGCCAAAATGGGTCAACCCCATATAGTTAAAATATTGTATATGGGATTTTTATAATGTTATAGGGTATGTTTTAATTCAATTTATTTCATTTCATATGCCATTCTAGCTTTAGTCATAGTCTATCTTATCCCTTGAATTTTTTTGTGTCTTAGGGGTCATTTTAGAGTCATATATGCAAGTGGTAAGTTCTCATGATATCTAATAGGTCAATATCATGGAGAGAGTTCACACAAGCCTCAATAAGTTCATTTGAGCTTTCAAATATCAAGAAGTAGCTCAAGAACAAGCTTTGTGAAGCCATATTGTCATCAAGATGTCATGAAGAACCAGATTGGATACCTTGTGTGATAAATTCATAAATATGCTCAGAAAGCCTTGTGTGATCATAAGATAATGAAAAATCAATATATTTAATGCCAAGATCATTATTTAAAAGTTTCATATCTGGGTGAGTCTTCTATCTTAAGATCTAACCATCAAAGTTTATATTTTTGAGTCTAAGGGGCCAGGCCATCCTACACATCACATAAGAACAAATGAAGCAATGTGTTTGTGAATTTTATAAATACACCTCAAGAAACCTCATGAGCCAAAATATTGCAACACCATGGATCTCTTCATGCCTAGATCATATCCTAAAATTTCCATGTCCATGGGAGCTTTCTAGCTCAAGTTATGGATTTTTAAAGTTAGACCAACAGAGTAGGATGTTCATGCAAGCATCAAATTCAAGCCTAAAAAAATATCCATTTAGGTTTAAATGATCAGTGATAGTTACACATATGTCATGAAAAACATGTAGATTATATCACTTGAACATTTTATAAACATACTTAGAAAGCTCTCAAAATTAGTAGATCAAGTGGGCACAATCCTTTTAATATCAAGAACATCTCCTACAAATTTGGTGCCTCCATGAACTTTTTTCTTCCAGATCTAAGCCTTCAAATTTGGTCAAAAAATGGGAGATGTTCATGCATACATAAAATTTAAGCTATGAAAAACACCATTAGGGTCTTAAATTTAATAGTCACATGGACATCAATGATGGTCACATGAACATCAAATGATGATGGTGTAGATGTCGAATTTAGACCATGATAAATAGCCATTTATTTTCAAATACAAGTAGATCCAATGGTTGGGATTCATTTATCCCAAGTGAGATCAATAGTGAGAGATGAGTCAAAATTTCAAGGAGCTTGAGAGGCCACCATGTTGTGTAAGTGTGTAAAGTAGCAGACTAACAATAGGATCCTGAGATCAACATGTTATTAACAAGTGACATGAACACATTCAAGTTGATAGAGGATCAATGGAGTGCATTTTGTTGTCCCCAAAAAATGTCACTCATCATTGGGATAACATATGAACTATTTTGGTCCTGCAAGACCAAAATTGTCTCTTCCCTTTTCAAAATTTTGTTATGAGCCTTCAAATTATCTATTTTTCAAACTTTTTCAACTAAGGGACCTTGTAGATGCTTTTCTATGGACTTCAAGGCCTCAAAACTATGGACTCTACAGGTAGGAAATATATGAACTTAGTTTCTATAGACTCCCCCAGATCTTCAAACTAGTTTTTGTGGACTTTATAGGATGGTTTCTATGGACTCTACAGGAAAGAAATAGGTTCTCAACACTTAGGCATTTTCAATCGAGAAGTTCAAAAGAGTCTTATAAAATCCCAAAGAGTATCCTCATGGGGGACACTCAACACTTAGAAAATGAACCATCTTTCAATACCCTGAAGGGCAAGTTCTCTCTGGGAAAGATCAAACCTCAAAGAGTAGTGGAAGACACCACGTGTCCCTTATAAAGTCAAGCAGAAGCTGCCAAGTATCATCTACTGGGACACAGTTTCTAGTAAATTTCAAAGCAACATAATGTGCCACATGTCCCATTATAACTTTGTGGAGTGCACCAAGTGTTAGCATTTATAGCTTTTTTCTTTGTTTCATAAGGATTGTGGTGGGCCCCGAGTAAGTGGCTAAACTCAGTAGAGTGTGACAAGTGTCTGCATCCACATTTCAAGTTTCTTATAAGCTTCAAAGCTTCTTTCAATAAGATTTTCTCAGAGTTCTGTGGAGGGTGCCAAGTGGTGATGGCGGAAGGTTTTAATATACTTTTCTACAAAGTAGTGGAAGTTGCCACGTGTTCCTTGCAAAGCCTGGTAGAAACTGACAAGTGTCAACTTCCACAATTTCTTCCTTTTATTTTGATATTAAGTAAGGACCATGGTGGGCCCTAGGTGAGTTTCTAAAGTTAAGTGAAAGCTATCAGGCATCATCTACTGAGACACATTATAATTTGTTTCTCAAAGCAGTGGTACTTGCCACGTGTCCCTTGTAAAAATAAATGGAGCGCAACAAGTGTCATCATCTACATGAATCCAAATGAGTCCCAAATGTTTCTACAGTGTTCTTAAGAGCTCAATGGAAGCTGCCATGTGTCATCTTCTATAGGACTCTCAAAAGGTATCTAAAGCTTTGCAAAACATGCCACGTGTCCTGTTAAAACTCAACAGAGCATGACAATTTTTTGCATCCACATTTCAAGTTTCTTATAAAGCTTCTTTTAATAAGCTTCTCTTAGAGTTCCACAAAGGGAACCATGTGGCAACTGTAGAAGGTTTTAATATGTGTTTCTAAAAAGTAGTGGAAGTCACCACTTGTCCTTTATAACTTAGTGAAATCCACCACATGTCCTCTCCTATTTCACAGTTAGAATAGGACACATGTCACTTGTTAAGATTAGCAGAAAGTGGCCAAAGCAAGTGGGAAAGACAAAGATGAATTACTAAAGAGGATGACAAGCTTACAGACGTCAAATTTAGGATGAGCAACTAACCATTGGATTTCAAATGATGATGGACCCAAAGATGTCAAATTTTTAGTAATAAAGTGCCTATTGATCTTTGCAGGCTTAAACGCGGACCCGAAGGCATTCAAATACCTTTAGGCTGAAAGGAAAAACCATCAAGAGGAGGAACCAAAGGAATCAAAAAGGAGAAAAGATAACCTGAGGGCTCAAATCATAGCAGAAAGAGGGAGAGGCTAAAATATCTACATAGTAGTTATTCTAATAGGTGGAACAGTCCACAAAGTAGATATTTTAACTAGCAAACATTAAAGACATGGCCTATTTATCTCCCTTGGAGAAAAGATAAAATGGATAGCTACACAAACACCAGATGATCCAAACCCAGGAGAAGACACTCAAGATGAATCGGCATGCCATAGTTAAGATAGCTACCCTATTCCAGCATGGCCCCCTAACAGAACCAAAAATGCATTCAAGGTATTGAATGCACAGCATGGGCCATTCCATGGAACAAAGTGCCAAGCCTTCTTGGCTGCTATATATTGTATTCTCTTATGTCATTTTAAGGGAGATCTCATTAAAAGAAACAAAACTCTACCCAAATTGAAAGGCATTACTAAGACTTTGAGCTCAGCTTATTATTCATATTATTTTATCTAAATGAGAAAGCAAGTTACTTGTAGACTTTGTGTTGTTATAGCTTGTGCTATTTTAGGAAATTGTTCTTATGTCTATTTCCTAGGAGTATTCTTGTTTATTTAATCTAACAAGCAGAACTAGTGGAAGTAATCAAGAAGGTGTCCTGAATCCAGTGATATTCAAACTTTGTGATGTCATAGTTGTCTTTAGTGTGTGTTTTCTTTCTATTCATGTGTAAAGGACCTTGGGATGACTTTGTACCCTCATTGTCCTTTGTATTTCACTCTTGGGTAGTCAAGGTGGAGACTTTGTGCTACTTCTCAATCTATTGGTTATATGCCTTTGGTTACCAGCTACTTGTCACTACCTAAAAGAAATCCTACTATTCCCTGTAAGAACACTTCTGAAAGAAGAGAAGTGCCTTCAGTGTTTCCACCAAGATTTTCTCCTTTGTTTGTGAACATCATCTTTGAAATAAGAGAGATGGATGATGTATCCCACCCCTGAGTGTTATTTTCAACTTATATTTATAGTATATATCTCCTCATACTTTTAGGGAACCTCCCCTTGATGAGAGGAGAGATTTTTCCCCTGTTGGTGTAGTAAACCTGCACACCTAGCTAACCAATCTCCCTATGATGTGGTCAAAGAGACGTATTTTTCTCACCAGTTAGCTAGTTGACAAAATATTCACCCAACAATTTTTGGTGACTCCACTAGGGAAGGAAAAGCAGTTTGAAGCCTCAAGCTTCAAGCTAAAGCAAGACCAGTCCCTTCCCATTTTTATCCCACAATCTGGAAAATCCACACTATACCAAAAGCTAGAGAGCTCAAGGTGTTGTTGACCCTATCTTTGAGTTGGTGCAGCAAGTAAATTTTGACATATTCCCTCCCCAACTTCAAGTTTAATGATCCAAGAGTGTTCCTCCTACTTGTACCAAGTCACCAACAAAAGGTAGAGCTACTTTCTCTACTTTCAGTAGAGCTTTGCCTATAAATACTCCACCCATATTTTTTATCCCTCTTTTTCATAATCCCGTCATGGCAGTTCAAGGCCCCTGGGGTAACTCATTTGGCCCACTCAACCTCACTCCACCTCTACATGAACTTCCATGCAGCTCAAGAAAGAATTTACCCAAATTCTTTGGTGATGGAAGAGTTCATCTTGATGAACACATTATAGCCTTTAGCACAGCCTATGGCATAATAGGAGTGGAATTTGAGGATGTTGTAGTCAGTCTTTTCATGGAAACACTACAAGGTGTTGCTGCAGACTAGTTCTACCATCTGCAAGCTAGATCAGTGATTGATTGGGACACACTTAAAGCCAAATTTGAAGCCAGGTTCAAGCCTATAAAAGATGCACATGCCTTGTTGGCCTAGTTCACACAAATGAAGAAGGAACCTCATGAACCGATGAGGGATTTCGTTGCTAAGTTTGACAAGCTGAGGAACCAAATTCCTACTATTGCTTAGCCAACACCTAAAAACCTCAAATACTTCTTCATCAACTCACTGCTGCTTGAAGTGAGTTTTCTATTGAGGCGTGCTAGCCACATAGACCTTGAAACTACTCAAGACTTGGCTACTGAGGTGGAAGATGACCTTATCTTGGTTGAAAAGATAAGGAGAGACCCAAAAAAGGTAAACCTTCATCTTTTATAATATCCCCAACCAATAGGGACTATAGCAAGACAAAAGCTTAGATACCACTGTAATATCCCCAACCAATAGGGACTATAGTAAGACAAAAGCTCTGATACCACTATAATATCCCTAACCAATAGGGACTCTAAAAAGACAAAAGCTCTGATACCACTGTAATATCCCTAACCAATAGGGACTCTAAAAAGACAAAAGATCTGATACCACTGTAATATCCCCTACCAATAGGGAATATAGAAAGACAAAAGCTCTGAATCACTTTTTTGAGTATTCTAATTTTTTGTATGAAATAAGAACAAATTGCAATTTTTGCAAAATAATTTCCAAATAGATAAATAAATCACAGTATAATCTCTTATTTATTCACTCAAATGATTACAATAGATGTCCTCTATCATGCATATAAAAGAATATTCAAATACTATCTTAATAACCTGAGTATTCCACAAATTGAGAATAAAACCTGAATCTGGTATGTCTCAGCCTGCTGTGTCAAAAACATAGTCACCGAAGTCGGTTATTCTACCGCTATTGATTTCCTAGTGTCGTTATCTTATCAACGTCAATGAGATGGTCGACCGATGTCGGTCTCTGTCGGTCTTTGCCTACTGATGTCAGTCTCTGTGAGGATCTGTATGGACTTCGTATGGATGCCAATATAACACACCCTATTTGTTGGACCCCTAATCTCAAGATATATGGCTCTAATACAGAAGATCTTTATCTATATAATTTATTGAATCAAAAAACCTAATAAAATAAATACCTAAAATACCTGTGATAACTTTTGTGTGAAGTTATCTCTCAAACCTATAAACCTCTGTGATAACTTCTGTATGAAGCTATCTCTCAAATCGGCAATAGATCAGCTGATATTTCATAGCCTCTGAATCGCACACATTGAAGAGTGGACATTCTCCAATGCAAATGGAATCTTGGAACCCTTGGCTCAGTCTTCACAGAAGAATTCTTAGCAACAATCAATATCAATAATCAATACCTAATTCAATAATTGCCTCCCTCCAATAAGAAACCCTTATATCTTCTAAAAAGTGTGCTTGCCCTAATTAGGGTTTCATAATTAAGAATTAGGGTTTCTCATTTAAAATATGCTAAATAATTAATATTTGATTAAATCAATCAAATATTAATATCTCCCTCAATACATGTCAGATCCTCAAACCATTCAAAGCTGGTGAACCAGGGAGTGATTCCGTACATGATCATGCCAAAATAAGGGTGCTCCACTGCATGTCAAAAGTCCCTAAATAATAAGAGCTCAGGCAAACGTGTCTGAAAGAGCCTGAATGAAAACCAACTATAGAAATTTTGCTAATCAAAGCCAAGCCAAGCTCCATCATGACCCTCTATCCATCCTATCAGCCTAGAAAGGTCGTATAATAGGCTAATTCCTCAACTCTGAACATGTCAACTAAAAAGGGGACATGACAATCTACCCCTCCTGAAATTGCTTGTCCCCAAGCAATCTCAGAACAACAAACCAATCAATCCACCTAGATCCCATATGTAGTTGTGATCTGCACTATTGTTAATCAATGTAAGCTCCTGCAATATCCTCTAAAATAGAACAAAGAGGAATCCATAATCAAACTAGTGAATGCAACTCAACCAATCTCTAAAATCACAAATACCAAGTACACATTCCACCATGCTATGTGGAAGGCACACTCCAACTCTGTAACAACTCCCAAATGTAACTATGCCAAGTATGGAGAATCCACACATTATACCTCTATTGTGATCAACATATCTCATCAACTCCTGCTCTAAGTCATGCACCACCAAACTGTCAATCACAGCACCTATCACCATATCAAGCTGACTACCATGCTCGACTGTAGCACCCAACTCAACTGAATGTAACTTTAGTAGAAATGAACCAAGTAAGCCAACACTAGCATCAAGGATAGATATATGCTCATCCCCACTGTCTCCAATGATCTCGACTATGGATATCCTTGGGTCACTAGATAACACACCATGTGACTACACATACTCTGGTAAAGACTGAAGTCACTCTAACTATGTGGTCACCTCCACCAAATGAAATTGTGACTCCTCATAAGCCAACTGTGTACTCTCAAGAATCTTAGAAGTCACCTCGAGCTATTGAGTAAGCTCACTCACCTTATCTTCCTTGACCAATAATGCATCATATGTTGTGTTGCCCCACTCCACAAGATAATCTATGTCAGCTACCAACTGCATATAATCCTATCTCAGAATTTGGATAGCCTCCCATAAAGAGTGGATCTTTGTCAAGGACAAATAACTACCTCCTTGCTCAATGTTAGTAGGAAAACCCCATCCATAAACTGCTAACAACTGATGAGCAGCATTGAAATGATTACAAGCGGTAGCAATGTCTCGCTCACTAACTCTCAGCTGACTAGACACATGATGGCATTGGCTAGATTGTCTCCTACAATCCTCCTCTGATGCACGGTCCAAAAGAGTAGACTCAAAATTAGTGACCTCTATAGTACTACCATCCATACTTTAAAAATCAACTCCAAAGCTCATATCAACATACAAAGTATCAAAAATTATAGCATCACTGTCTAACTCCTCCATACTGAAAGAAACTGCCGGTGAAACTAAGTCCTCAAAATTGTCCACTGCGTTCTCCTGGGTGTCATCTACAATAATCAGATCCTAGGACTCTTCTACAATCTTTGCCATATCTGAGAGATCATCAACACTCAGTGTACTAACATCTAAGCACACCTCCCCACTCTGAATGCAAGCATCAGACTCATCCTCATCTAACTCTGAAGAGGCTACTGTTGAAACTATCTCATCATCACCATCTCCTATCTCATAAGAATCATGGAACATATTGTCGCCCTGTCTAGCTGATCTATAGTGTTCTCTCCTTAGATTAACAAAGTGATCAAAAGATAACCTCTCCTAAACTTAAGGAGCTAATAAGTCCCACTCATCATTTGCAGCCATGAGAGCATCTGTAGGACATGTAGGCTTATCAATTTTGAAATGGGTCCACTATGGCCTCTGATTAATAGTAGCACTCCTGTTATCTCCTTGCTTTTTGCTTTGTGTTGTGGACCCTTTAACAACAAATGCAATACTCCATGTTAATTTGTCTTTGAATGTAGGGTCTAAAAAAATTTCATTTAACCTCTTCAAACTTTGTTTCAGCTTCTCCATATCCTTGTCCCACTATTTCTGAGTACTTGAAGTACCCATGATATACTAGTCGGTTCAATGTCCAAACTACCCAAACTACCCAACAAGATGGCAGGGCAAAAGCTTTGATCTACCTAACAAGATGGCAAGAATTTGGCTCTGATACCACTATAATATCCCCAACCAATAGGGACAATATCAAGATAAAAGCTCTGATACCACTATAATATCCCCAACCAATAGGGACTATAGCAAGACAAAAGCTCTGATACCATTGTAATATCCCCAACCAATAGGGACTCTAAAAAGACAAAAGCTCTAATACCACTGTAATATCCCCAACCAATAGGGACTCTAAAAAGACAAAAGCTCTGATACCACTGTAATATCCCCTACCAATAGGGAATATAGAATGACAAAAGCTCTGAATTGCTTTTCTGAGTATTCTAATTTTTTGTATGAAATAAGAACAAATTGCAATTTTTGCAAAATAATTTCCAAATAGATAAATAAATCACAGTATAATCTCTTATTTATTCACTCAAATGATTACAATAGATGTCCTCTATCATGCATATAAAAGAATATTCAAATATTGTCTTAATAACCTAAGTATTTTGCAAACTGAGAATAAAACCTGAATTTGGTACGTCTTGGCCTGCTATGTCAAAAACATAGTCACCAATGTCAATTATTCTACCATTGTCAGTTTCCTAGTGTCGTTATCCTATTGATGTTGGTGAGATGGTTGGCCGATGTCGGTCTCTATCAGTCTTTGCTTGCCAATGTCGGTCTCTGTGCGAATCTGTACGGACTTCGTATGGATGCCAATATAACACACCCTATTTGTTGGACCCCAAATCTCAAGATATATGGCTCTAATATAGAAGATCTTTATCTGTATAATTTATTGAATCAAAAACCTAATAAAATAAATACCTAAAATACTTGTGATAACTTTTGTGTGAAGTTATCTCTCAAACCTATAAACCTCTGTGATAACTTTTGTATGAAGCTATCTCTCAAATCGGCAATAGATTAGCTGATATTTCATAGCCTCTGAATCACACACATTGAAGAGTGGACATTCTCCAATGCAAATGGAATCTTGGAACCCTTGGCTCAGTCTTCACAGAAGAATTCTTAGCAACAATCAATATCAATAATCAATACCTAATTCAATAATTGCCTCCCTCCAATAAGAAACCCTTATATCTTCTAAAAAGTGTGCTTGCCCTAATTAGGGTTTCATAATTAAGAATTAGAGTTTCTCATTTAAAATATGCTAAATAATTAATATTTGATTAAATCAATCAAATATTAATATCTCCCTCAATACATGTTGGATCCTCAAACCATTCGAAGCTGGTGAACCAGGGAGTGATTCCACACATGATCATGCCAAAATAAGGGTGCTCCACTGCATGTCAAAAGTCCCTAAATAATAGGAGCTTAGGTAAACATGTTTAAAAGAGCCCAAATGAAAACCAATTGTATAAATTTTACTAATCGAAGCCAAGCCAAGCTCCATCATGACCCTCTATCCATCCTATCAGCCTACGAAGGTTGTATAATAGGCTAATTCCTTAACTCTAGACATGTCAATTGAAAAGGGGACATGACATCTTCTGAATACTCACCTACAGCCACCACTAATCCAATGGTGCAGAAGCTAGAAAATGAATTACTGGCCCTCAAAAAACAAATGGCACAAGAGATGTCATCTACTCCATACAGAGATGTACCAAGGAGGAAATTCCCTAATCAATCCTACCAAGGTAATGCTACTAGGAATCAAGGGCAAGTCAATCATCTCCCTCCCCCTCAAAGGAATAACCTTGCCATTGAAGCACCTCTGACTAACTCAGTGGTTGATATCTTAAAGCTGAATCAGATTTTTTATTCCAACTTGAGTTGAATCCTGAAGATGACGTTAATCTCTTCATTGAGGAAGAATAAAAATTAGCTAGCGACTCCAATATTGGCTTCCTAAATTATCAGGATGAACCTAGAAGTGAAGGTAAAGTAGCTAATGGATCATATGCTATATTTGTCTGGTCCAAGAATCAATCAACTTAGACAACTGATATGGAGAAAGTAGAGGAGTGACCTCAACCAGTAGTTTCAATTGCTAAGTGGGGATCCACTCTTCCTTTTTAGCTAAAGGACCCAGTGATTGTAAGAAAGGTAATTACACCAAATATCCCTATGACTTCTACTTCAAATTTGTAGTCCAGACCTCCCCCTTCCAAAAATCAAAAGGATGAACTCCCATCCTCTGCTCCTAGCTCATTTCCAACATTTGATATAATTGACCATATAAAGAAAACCAAAATTCAAATGTCTAAATTTGAATTTTTGTAGTCCAACCCCAAGCAATTAGACAAACTAGTTCAATGTGTTAAAAACTAGGCCATCCTTATAAGATAAGCAATTCCCAAGGCGACTCATGATTCCCCTAAGAATGCACTCACTAGGAACAACCTTGTCATCACTCCTCCCATTGCCCCTGGTAAGACTGAACCTTTCTATGTCTCACTGCTGATAAATGGACATCAACTGAACAATTTCATCATTGATTTTGGAGCTTTAGACAATGTCATGCTTACCAAAGTGGTTTAATCTCTTGGCCTCACACTAACCAAAACATTTGGTATATGCTTCTCCATGGAAAACAAGTAAGTACCTCTACTGAGACAAATCAAAGACACTTAATTTACATTTTCAACCTTTCTAGACAAAAGAATCAAGATGACTATCTTAGTGGCTAATGTCCTAGCTTCATATGGCATCGTTCTTAGGCAAAAATTTTGCAAGGATGTTGGAGGTGAATTGAGCATGGACCTATCCGAAGCAAGAATTCTAGTTAAGGGTGTTATGAAGAGGTTGTTCCCTAAGAAGGAAGCAAAATATGTGGTTACCTAGATCTCGGCACCTGAATCTCAAATTCTATTTGAGTCTTCAAGCATGGGTAACTACTTTCTATCCATGAATGAATTTCATGAGGCATTTGATGAAGCTCCTATAGGTGACAACCTAGAAATGCATTCAGCTGGAATAGCAGGAAAATTGGTGGAGTGTAATACCAATGTGGAAGGATCTCCACCTCTGAATGAAGAGTAATCCAAAAAAAAAGTAATGTCTAATGAGGTATGGGTTCTTGAATTAGATGACAACTACTCCTCTACCAGTTCAGGAGCTGGGGTTGTGCTGATATCTCCTCAAGGGGATATTTTTCCTTCATCATACAAGTTACAGTTCAGCAATACCAATAACATAGCTGAGTATGAATCTCTATTGCTTGGATTGAGGGCTGCTCAAGACAAAGGCATCAAATCCCTTCATGCCACAGGAGATGCTAAACTAGTGGTTTTTTAGGTAAGAAACATGTATCAAACCAAGAATGAGACATTGCACCACTATCATAATCTAGTCTGGGATCAGATTGAAAACTTTGATGCTTTTAGCATCTCTGCCATTCCAAGAGAATTCAATGATTGAGCTGATGCACTAGCCATTTTAGCAACTCTATTAGTTTCTCACCTAGAATTTAAAGGAGACAAGTACACTATTGAGCTGGTCTTTTGACCAAGTGTACCTGATAATGCCAGTAATTGGTAAGTGTTTAATAATGACAACCAAATCATTACCTTCTTGGAGAAAAAAGACAACTTTGAATGGTTGCATTTTGAAGGTAGTGAACCTCAAAAGCTTGAACCAAACCCTAAATCAAGTTCAAGCATGGATGAAGAGTTCTTACAGCTTAAAGGGAATAAGATTCCCAAAAGCTTGGTTTCCCTTGAGAAACTATTTGACAAACATGACAGATTTGTCAAACAGTAGCAAATAACTTCAAGCTCTTCCCAAGAGTTTGATCAAGTAAATCTGGGTACCAAGGAAGATCCCAAGATGGTGAACATTGGGAAATGTTGCACTCCTAAGGAGAGGTTCAAGTTCACTAACATGGATGTATTAGCATACTCCTATGATAACCTAAAGTCTCTCAAGCCTGAGGAAATTCAACATGACGTTCCTCTCAAGGTTGATTCAGCACCTTACAGGCAAAAATCTAGGCAGTATAATTTGAAGATATCAGGTACCATTTTGTCTAAGATACAAAAAATTTTGAATGCCAGGATAATCTTCTCAATCCATCATTCCACATGGATTGCCAATATAGTGCCTTTAAGGAAGAAGAATGGCAAAATTTGCCTTTGTGTGGATTTTAGGAACTTGAATTAGTCATCCTTGAAAGATAACTACCCTTTGCCTATCATGGACCAAGTGCTTCAAATAGTGACTAGTTTAGAGATGTTATCAATGCTAGATGGCTTCTCAGGATACAATCAAGTTGAAGTTGGTGAAGTAGACCAGCACAAGATTGCTTTCACCATGCCTTGGGGCACGTTTGCATATAGAAGGATGCCTTTTGGCTTGATAAATGCTGGTGCCACCTTTTAGAGAGCAATGGACCTTGCTTTCAAGGATGAGATGGGTAAGTTCATTGTAGTTTATCTTGATGACTCGACTATCTTTTCTAAGCATTACTCGAATCATGTGCACTACTTGCAACAAGTGTTGGAATGTTGCTGCTAGAATGGCATTTTCTTAAACCCCAAGAAGTCTATTTTTGGGTAATAGAAGCAAAACTTCTCGAACACATTGTGTCCAAAAGAGGCATAAAGATTGACTCAAAAAGATTCAATTCCATCCAAGAGCTCAATTTGCCCATAAGTAAGACTACAATTCACTCTTTCTTTAGAAAGGTGAATTTCTTAAGAAGGTTCATCCCTGAGTTTGCTAAGAAGACTCACCATATTGTAAACATGATGAAGGAAAAGGTCACATTTAGCTAGATCGAAGAAGGCAAATTGGCATTCCAAGATATAAAGATAGATATTACCCATGCCCCAATTCTGGTATGTCCATATTATAATAAGGATTTCACCTTGTATAGTTATGCTTCTAAACACACACTTTCAGCAATTTTGGTTCAATAGAACCAAGAAGGTGTGGAATCTCCTATTTATTTCATGATTTTTCCTCTTAAAGCTCATGAGCTAAAGTACTCAAACATGGAGAAGCATGCATATGCAGTGGTAAAGGCAGTGAAACATTTTCACTTCTACATCTTGAATTCACACATTACTACCTTGGTCCCTGATACCACAATTAAATCCATATTAACTTAGTAGGAGTTTGGGATGAAAAGAGGCAATTGGATTGATAAAATCTAGGAGTTTGATCTAGTCATCAAGCCAACAAAGCTAGTATGGAGAAAAGGCTTATGCTAATTAATTATTGATAACAAGCCAGAATGAACAAAGCATGAAGAATGAGGAGAAGAAAAAATGCCAACAGTCCTCTTTGTCTCCACTATGAATGAGTGGTATTCAGGTATTGCTCATTTCCTTACTTATGGTGAGTGTCTTGCTACCTATCTTATAAATAAAGGAGGACCATCAAGTTGAAATTTGCCAATTTTGTCCTCTGGGACAATAGCTTGTACAAGAGGAGCCTTGATGGAGTATTCCTTCGCTGCATGGACAAAGAGCAGCATAACCAACTTCTAAAGTCCTTCCATAGTTTGGCCTGTAGAGTAAATTTCTCTACTCTTGTGACTACCCATAAGATTTTTTGAGCTAGGTATTACTGGCCAACTCTCTTTCAAGATGCATACAAGTGGGTAAAGAAATGTGAACTATGTCAGTAGTTTGTTGGGAGACCCAAGTTAGTTGCCCTACTTCTCAAGCTAGTGGTCATAGAGGAGACATTCTAGCAATGGGGAATTGATTTCATTGGTGCTATAAACCCATCTTCTAGTGCTAAACATTATTATGTCCTCATAGCAATAGATTACTTCACCAAGTGGGTGGAAGTTATCCCAACTAAACATGCTACTTCAGAAGTAGTGTGTAATTTCTTCAAAGAGAACATCATTTCCAGGTTTAGGGTCCTAACCAAGATTGTCACTAACAATACAGCTTGATTCACTTACCAAGAGATTACTCAGTTCTATTTTTACTATGGGATCACTCTCTCCCACTCTTCTGATTACTTTCCACAAGGGGATGGACAAGTTGAATCAAGCAACAAGAACTTGGTGACTATCATCAAGAAGCTGGTGGATGACAACCAAAAGACATGGCATAAAGCATTGGTTGATGCTCTATGGGAAGATAAAATTACACCAGAAAGGGCAATTGGTATGTCTCCTTTCCAACTTCTTTATGGACTCAATGTTGAGATACCAATCACCTTGGAATTGTCAACATTGAAATTGGCTAAGGCAATTGAAGATCAAATGTATGAAAATGCCCTTGATAAGAGGATCATGTGCCTGACTAAGCTAGATTAGCAGATAGCCATGGTGGTGGACCAAATTACTACCCATCAAGGTCTGGTGAAGAAGCTCTTTGACCATGTTGGGTGAATATTTTGTCGTCAACTAACTGATGACAAAATGGGAATATCAGCCACAGCATAGGGAGATTTACACCATGAAAAGTATGGGTTTACCAGAACTGGATGAAGTAAATCTCTCCTCTCATCAAGGAGAGGTTCCCTATAAATACTGACGTGTTGGAAATATGTATATAATTAAGCAGAAAATAACACATGGGGGTGGTATAATAGCATCTACCTCTCTTTTTTTAGAGGTAATGTATAAAGAACAAAAGAGGAAAAATCCTAGTCTAAAGCTAACAACACTCCTCTTCTTTCAAGAATGGTATCAAATGAAGAGCAAGAGATCACCTGAACTAACAAAGTCCACCAAAACTCTTACGCAAGCACAAAGTCTTTCGTAGCTTCTTTCACCGATTCAGAACAAGTACAACCGTAGAGTGAAGTGAAGCACAAAGTCTTCACCTGAAACTACAAAAGATAACTGAATCTCCAAGATAAAAGTAGCACAAAGTCTATCTTCTACCTTTTAGAAACAACCTCAAATAATAATAACACACCCACTTGCTTATTAAATCAAACAAACAAGATGTTACCAGGAAAAAGACATAAGAACTATTTCCTAAATAACACAGATAATCTCAACACAAAGTCTGAAATAAACTGCTTCTCATTTATTTAATCAAAATATGATTTACAAGTTTGAGCACAAAGTCTCAAAAGTTGCTTCAATTGTAGCAGAGTGTTTGCTATTAAATTTTCCAAGCCCCTTTACAAATGAGGTCTCCACTATATATAGGGATAAAATCCTCAAAAACAAAAAATAATAAAATATCTTGGTCAAAGATGACTCATCTTGACTTTTAGATATTTTCCAAAATATTTACATGTAATTACATATTACAAAATTGCATGCATTCTGCACAAAATAGAAATGCATAAGGATAAAAGAAGAGAGGAGGGGAGAGAGAGAGTCAATTCTTGTTGCTAAACTTTTTCAGATGAGCATCGTACATGGCGATTGATGCCTGAATTCCTACACTGTCTAGCACAACTGCATTCTTGAAGACAACTCTTGTTTTGATCAGCACATCTTTCAATGCTGTGATGGCTTTAGAGTGGCCAATTAACCTGGATTTCAAATTCTTCAAAGTTAACTGAGCATCCAGAATGCTGTCCACCGAAGTCATTGAGAAAGATGCTTCTTCAAAATCTTTCCAGATCATCCCTTTGAAATTTTGAATCATTTCCTCTACTGGAAGGAACTGATGGTCCTTGGAGGTCAAGTTGCATGGTAGCTCTTCTAACTTGTTTAGCAGGCTCAGGTCACTCTTTTCACTAGCTTCCTTGAAAGCTTTGAGATCATCAATTAAGTCTTTGAGTACCTGAATTTTGAAGACCATTGACTCTTTGATCTCAACATAGGAATCTTTGTTAGGGATGACACCGATAGATATCAGGGTACTCTTTTTGAGATCTTTCATTTCCTTCCATCTGCTGAGATCTTTTTCTAAGCTATCAATTTCCTGAAAAATAAGGGAGACAAAATCATCTACCTGAGCTTTCAACCTCTTCATTTTACCTGTTCTTTCTGCAACTTCTGATAGCAAAGAGACTCCCTGATTGTGCATTCTTTCAACATATTCCTCCATGACTTTCCCCTTTAAATAGGTCTTTTCAGCTTTCTGAATGACTGAATCATCCACGAAAAAGGCCTCTGGAGTCACTGCTTCAAGTGGAATAGTGAACCTTCTGATCACTACTATTAACTACTTAGCTTTGGCTTTATAATAGTCCTTCATCTCCTTTTCTCTATCAAATTTCTAGACCATAATGTCCATTGCTAACTGAAGATCGCTCTTTGCACTTTCATGAGTAACTTTGTCAAGTTCAACATGAGAGATGGAATAATTGCTCATTTTAAAACCCTCAAGGGTTGCATCCTGAGGAGGCTTGGCAATTTCTAGAAATTTTTGCCCCTTTTCTTCGACCAACTTGGACAGGATTTTTGGCCTCTTAGGAGCCCTTGCTTTTGTCGGCACTATCTTGCCAAAATCGAATTCATCCGAAGAGATGGCCATTTTCTTTCTTTTTGGTGTGAAAGCAGACATCCAAGGCGAAAGAGAAGTACCTGTTGTAACAATAGTTGCCTCTGCCAATGTCACTATAGCAGCTTTCACACTACTGGTGGTGACAATAGTTGTAGTTGGAGTAACCGGCGAAACTATATCAACTACTGATTCTGGATCTGGGGCAGGGCTCGGTGGCAGGTTGAAAGACGAAGATGATAGACTCGGAGTGGACCCAGAAGAGTGAGGGGAACCTGCAAAAGGACCCTGAAGATCACCAAATACAACCCTGGAAGGGGAAGTGGCTCCAGAAGAGGGAACACTGATTGGAGAGATAGGAGAAGTAGGCACTGCAGGAGATTAAGGGGGAGAAGGAGAGGCACTCTAGATTGGTTGTGCTTGTCCCAGCGAGAGTGAGACCCAACACTTGGTCATTCTGAAGGTTGATCCTGTGTCTTCATGGGCTGAGCTATATGTGCCTCAAGGCTTTGACATTTGGTTCCTTTAGCTGCTATTTCAGGCTCTCGTGTGGACTTAGGCTTTTTGGACACAAAGATGATCCTAGGCTTGTGAGGCTTAGAAGGAGAAGGAACGTCACCTTTATTTTTTGTTTGGTTTTCTGCCTTCCTCTTCAACTCTACTTGGTATTCAGCCTCTGATCCTATAATGAATTCTTTCAGGGTGATCCCTTTGGCTGCTAACCAATCATTGATGTTAGCCAATATTAGTTTAAATTTTTTTCTTAGAAAGGTCAATTCCTTTTGAGACCACTAAATTGGAGGGAGAGGGGAACCAACAACCTTTTCTGTCAGATACCTACTGTTTATGATGTTTCCATCATTGATTAAACCAGAAGGGATCTCTACAAGTCTGAGGTATTTTATCTGCTCTAGTGTGAGACGGCAATAGTCTATTTTCCTTATCTCATCAGCCATCCTCAGGTCCACCCAGATATCCTCAATCATGGGTTCATAGAACTGAGTTTTTCTTCTAATCTTCTTTCTGACTCCCTTGTAGTCAAATTTCTCCCATCTCTTGAATGGTTTGATGGTAACCATCTACATTTCTATTTCCATAACCTTGGCTTTGGTTGATGTAGCAACTGAAAACCTACCAATCTGGATAGAAAACTTGAAACTGGGTCTCTTAAGTTCCATTTGCTTCGTATGCACGACAGCCAGTTGTCGGCAAAGCTCCATTAGGACTAACCTATCTAAAGGGAATTTGGGGAGCATATAAAGGTATCCTTGGTAAAAACCCACCTGAAGATAGCAAAAAGTAGGGAACTAGAGGAACATATAGCCATAATCTTTCACTACCATCCAGGCCTCGTCTGATATTCTCTTCTACTCCAGCTGAGGATCGAAGAGACACAAAAATATGGTGAAGAATGCATCATTTACTCATCTAAAATGATGTGTTGACCTCTGAAGCATTAGCTATGGATAATATGAGTAGACTGGGGTGGTCTTTCTATCTCCCTCTGTTGCCAAACCTGGGAAAGATCACATTGCAGCAGCTATATAGACCAGGTACGAGGTCATGTAGAATTTGAAGGAGGTCTGTACCCTGGTCAGTTGTTCATAGATAGTGTTGCTGATCTATTCTCCCCAAAAGATGGTTTGCTTACCCTGAAGGATGATCTTAATGAACAGATACATCCATTCATGGAATTGTGAAGAGGATGGGAGGCCCCATACTCTACTGAGGAGGGTGATTAGGTCACCAACTTCTTCGATGAAATCACTTTTAGGGAAGCTCTTCAGCCATCTAGAGAGGTCAGCCCTCGGGGTCTTTAGCCATTTATAGTTCATGACCTTCTTTACCCTTTTGGGGTCTTTGTCATACTCCTTTTGTGCATTTTCGAAGTCAATTTGGGTTACTTTGGTGGCTAGAGGACACAATAAAACTTTGTCAATAAAATCAGGGTCCAACCAAATTATTATGTCGCCATTGGCATCTGAGACCGATCTGGTCTCTTTGTTGTAAAAATGTGCACACTGGAGGACAAATTCTACATGATGTGCTACTACCGGAAAGGTGGCCACCAGGTGGATGTTACTCTCAACAATTCTTTTTATTCCAGTGCTAGAATTTGTTGCCTTGGTTTGAGCCAAGAATTTGGCCATGTCCACATGGCCGATCTTAGTATCTCGAATGTCATCGACATTCAAGGTGACTGTTGTGAGCGGGAAGATGCCCTGGTACTTGTATTTCATGCTTTTTGCCTTTGAGGGAGATGCTTCTGTCATAGAAGACAATCTTGATTAGATGGGAGTAGATGCACAGGAGCTCGTTGAAGGTGTTGTAGCCATAGTCACAGATGAGAGGAGAGTGAGCGAGAGAGGGATAGTGAAATTTAAGTGACATGGGTTACTGGAGGTCACTTAAATAGGCTAGGTCTAGCAAAGGAGCAAAAAATGAGGAAGAAAAAGCATGAAAGGGACAACTCAAAAAAAAAATCCAAGAGTTAGCTAAAAATTAAGGAATAATGCAGGGGCGGTAAAAATCGTCACCCTTGCATAAATTGGAAGAAACAATAGGGGCGGCAATTTTTTCCACCCTTGTGGGTAGGATGCAGGGGCGGCGATTTTCATCGCCCTTGCGGGTAGGATGCAGGGGCAGCGATTTTCACTGCCCTTGCGGGTAGGATGCAAAAAAGTGTAGAGGTAGCGAAAATTGCCACCACTGTGCTTGACAAGGGGAAAACGTGGAAAGGTGGCATTTTTTGTCACCTTTGCACGAAAGGTGAAAAGACATGGGTGGCAAAAAATGTCGCTCACATGAGGTCCTAGCAGAAAAAACTGTGGGTAGGAGGGAGAAGAAAAAGAAACAAAAATAAAACAACTAAAAGACTAAGCTAAAATAGAAAAAACATGAAATAAACTTAAAGATGAACCCTACTCAAGAAAACGTGCATGCCACGAGGTTGGATCCATGAGTTGGTGCTTTGAAACATCACTTGAGGCACTCAAGTGTAAGAGGTAGGAGGAGAGGAGGAAGCAATGAGAATAATGAAGCTCAAATCAGAATATATAGGGTGAAAAACCCACCCCAACAACTTGCCACGCATGGCCATTAATGCCTGTGCAGAAATTGAGACGTGCAAGGGCAGCATTTTTTGCCACCCTTGCATGTAGTCAGTCTATTTGTAGGGGTGACAAAAATCACCACCCTTGCAGGTCAGAGTGCAGGGGTGGTGAAAATCATTGCCCTTGCAAGAAACATGCAGAGGTGGTAAAAATTGCTGCCCTTGCACAAAAACAAGGGAAATGCAGAGGCGGCAATTTTCACCGCCCTTGCACAAAAAAATAAAAAGAGACCAACTCTGGAAGGAGAAAAAGGGGAAGGGAAAACTTGGCTTGGATGAGATAGTAACCACTCCTCATTCTGATGCCAAGATGAAAATGAATTATAAAATTTGTATCGAAAAATGAACTTAGAGAGACAAAAGACAAAATGGACAAGTTTCGTAGGGGGTCGTTTTCAAAAATGAGCTAAGCTGATTTTGGAAACAATAGTTGGCTCCTATTGGGGAACTTTTGTTTAATCAAATTGATTAGCAGAAGCAGAATCTAGTCTCTAAGTGCCTTCATCCAAGCCATTGGGCTACGGAGTCGAGCAAAAAATGAGGAAGAAAAATAGACAAAATATAATAACTGTACATATTTTACAAATGGACTCATCTAAGCTTCAAAGGTTAAAAAGCTTTAGATGTTTCCCACTGTGAGGTAGTGTAAATGGTGTTCCATCTTTATACTCCAGCAAAAATCTGGCCTCACCACAGAGCTATCGAATGGTGAACGGACCCCTCCATAGGGAGTCAAATTTGCCATGCATCCCTTTTGGTTCTCGTCGCTTGTCCCATAACAAGACTTAATCTCTGACTTGGAACTCACGCACTCTAGCTCTCTTATCAAAAAGTGCTTTCATCCAGTCCTAATGTTCCTTGATCTGATCCACCACCATAACTCATTGTTCGTTCAGCTCGGTCAGACACATGATCCGCTTGTCAACTAAGCTTTTGAAGGTTGAGTCTTCGATTGCTCTGGTTAATCTGAGTGCTGGTAGTTCAAGGGTGATGGGAATTTCTACATTTCGTCCATATAAGAGTTGGAAAGGTGACATACCTATAGCTCTTTTGGGTGTTATCCTGTCGGCCCATAAAGTGTCATACAAAGCTTTGTGCCATGTTCTCTGATTGTCATCTACCAACTTCTTGATAATGGTGACCAGGTACCTGTTACTCGATTCTGCTTGTCCATTTCCTTGAGGGAAATAATCTAAAGTGTGAGATAAGGTAATCCCATAATGGAAACAAAATTGAGTAATTTCATGCGACAAAAAATAGGCTGCATTATCTATCACAATTTTTAGTGAAACCCCAAACTTGGAGATGATATTTTCTTTAAGAAAGCTACATACTAATTCAGATGTAGCATGCTTGGTTGGTATGGCCTCCATCCACTTAGTAAAATAATCCATCGCAGTAAGGACATAATCATGTCTGACACTTGAAGACGGGTTAACTGCACTAATGAAATCAATACCCCACTGCTGAAATGGTTCCTCGATCACAACTGGCTTGAGGGGCAAAGCAGACAGCTTAGGCTTTCCAACGAATTGCTGATACAGCTCAGTACTACGCACCCATTTGTAAGCATCTTGAAAAAGTGTGGGCCAATAGTACCTTGCTCATAGAATTTTGTGCATCGTCACCGGTGTAGAGAAATGTCCTCCACAAGCCAAATCGTGGAAAGATTCTAAAAGTCTTTCTTTTTGAGCTTTGTCAACACAACGAAGAAATGCCCCATCCAGGTTTCTCTTGTAAAGACCATTGTCCCATAGAATATAACCAACTGCTTTCAATTTAACATTCCATTTTTTTTAAAAGAAAGATGAGTAGGACACTCACCATATGTTAGGAAATGAGCAATGTTAGAATACCACTCATCAGTAGTGGTGATAAAGAGATCTGTGGGCACACTTTTGATATCTTGTTCTTCACTTTTTACTCCGTCTGGAATGTTGTTGGTGATCAATTGGCAGAGACCCCTTCCTCGTACAAGCTTGGTTGGTTTAATGTCCAGATCAAATTCTTGAGTTTTGGCAATCCAGTTACCTCTCTTTATACCAAACTCTTGCTAAGTCAAAATAGATTTTATTGTTGTATCTGGTATGAGAACTTCGGTGTGAGAATTCAGGATATAAAACCTGAAATGCTTCACAGCCTTGACCACGGCGTATGCATGTTTCTCTATAAGGGAATATTTTAACTCATAATTTTTGAGTGGGCAACTCATGAATGAAATAGGAGATTCTACATTTTCTAAATTTGGTTGAACCAGAATAGTTGATAGTGTATGCTCAAAGGCATAACTATATATCTTGAAACCTTTAGTATAGTCTAGACAGACCAAGACTGGTGCCCAAGCAATTGCTTCTTTAATTTCTTTGAATGCTGATTTGCCCTCGACAGTCCACCTAAATGTGACATTTCTCTTCATCATGTTGACAATGTGACGGGTTTTCTCAGCAAATTCAGGAACAAATCTCCAAAAAAAATTCACATTTCCAAAGAAAGAGTGAACTGCGGTCTTGCTGGTAGGTAGAGTAAGTTCCTGGATGGACCTAACTCTTTCTGAATCAATTCTGATGCCTTCTCAGGACACTATGTGTCTGAGAAGTTTCCCTTCAGTTAATCTGAAGATGGATTTCTTTGAGTTTAATGAGATGTCATTTTGACGGTAGTGCTCTAGTACCTTTTGCAAATGGTGAACATGCTCAGAACGCTGTTTTGAAAATACCGTCAGATCATCTAGGTACACTACAATGAATTTTCCCATCACATCTTTGAAAGCAAGATCCATGGCCCTTTGAAAAATGGCACCCGCATTTATCAGACTGAAAGGCATCCTGCGGTAAGTGAAAGTGCCCCAGGGTGTGGTGAACGTTGTCTTGTGTTGATCTGCTTTCCCAACCTCAACTTGATTATACCCTGAAAAACCATCGAGCATTGATAACATTTCTGAACCTGTTACCATTTGTAAGACTTGATCCATAATGGGAAGGGGGTAGTTATCTTTTAAGGACAACTGATTCAAGTTCTTGAAATCTACACAGATTTAAATCTCACCATTTTTCTTTCTGACGAGTACTATGTTAGCAATCCATGTTGAGTGATGGATTGGAAAAATTATCCAAGCATCCAGCATCTTTTGTATCTCAACTAAAATAGTACCTGAGATTTTTGGATTATATTACCTGGATTTCTATTTGTAAGGCACAGAGTTGGCTTTCAGGGGGATGTCATGACGGATGTCATTTGGCCTAAGAGATTTCAAGTCATTGTAAGAATAGGCCAACACATCCCTATATTGGCGGAGTAAACTAGCAAGCTCAAACCTTTCTTTGGAAGTGCAATATTTTTCAATGTTTACCATCTTAGGATCATGCTTGGTCCCCAAGTTGACTTGATCAAAATTTTGAGAAGAATTTGAATCTGTTCATTGTTGTTTGACAAACCTGTCATAGTTATCAAACAGCTTTTCTAGGGAAACCAAACCTTTGAGAATTTTATTCCCCTTGAGCTGTAGAAAATATTCACCTATATTGACCTGGGTTTCAGGGGTTAATCCATACTCTCAGGGCTTACTACCTTCAAAACATAGTTGTTTGAAAGTGTCCTTTTGCTCCAAGAAGGTGATGATTTGATCATCATTGCTAAACACTTGCCAGTGGTCGGCATTGTCTAGTACACTTGGTCAGAAAACTAGCTCAATAGTATACTTATTTCCCTTAAAATCTAGGTGGGGAATTAGGAGGGTGGCAGAGACAGCCAATGCATCTGCTCAATCATTGAATTCCCTCAGAATGGTAGAGATATTAAAGGCATCAAAAATTTTGAATTGATCTCATACCAGATTGCGATAATGGTGCAACCTCTCATTCTTGGTCTAATAGAGGTTCCTTACCTGACAGACTATCAACTCAGCGTCTCCTTTAGCATGGAGTTTCCTAATGCCTTGTTCTTTGGTAGCCTATAGTCCAAGCAATAGAGATTCATATTCGGCCATGTTGTTAGTATTATTGAATTGCAATTTGTAGGAAAAAGAGGTAATCTCTCCCTAAGGGGATACCAACACAACTCTGGCTCCTGATCCAATAGAAGAACAACTGTCGTCGAACTCCAAGGTCCATAGCTCATCAGGTATTGATTTTTCCATAAAAACTTTTCTATTTTGGGGAAAGGGTTATTTCATGTGTTCATTTTGCTTGGGCATTCCACCCTTCACATCAGCTGAAACCAAACCCAAATCACCACCCATAGGAGTTTCATCTAATGCACCATGGATCTCGTCTGTGGATAAGAAATAAGTGCCCATGCCTGAAGACTCAAATAAAATTTGAGCTTCAGGTGCTGTGAAATGGGTAACTACATACCTGGCTTCTTTTTTAAGAAGCAATTTCTTCATGACGCCTTGAACTAGAATCCTTGCTTCTGATAGGTCCATGCTTAACTCACCCCCAACATCCTTACAGAAATTTTGCCTGAGCAGGATGTCGTAAGATGCTAGAACATCGGCTACTAGAACTGTCATTTTTATCCGCTTTTTTGGAAAAGCCACAAAGGCATATTATGCATCTTTTATTTGGCCAAGGAAGGGAACCTGCTTGTTTTCCATGGAAAAACACCTCCCAAAATTTTTGGTCAAATTTAGGCCGAGAGAATCTGCCACTTTTGTAGGCATGACATTATCTGAAGCCCCAGAGTCTATAATATAATTACTCAGTTTGTAGCCATTTATAAGCAGGGAAACATAGAAAGGTTCTATTTTCCTAGGAGTGATAGGAGGAGTCACAACCAGATTATTTTGGGTTGGTTTGTCTTTGGGGAGATCAAGAACAACTTTCAAAGAGTCTTGTCCTACAGGGACAACTTTATTTTTAACATACTCTGCTAAAATATCAAACTATTCTGGGTTAGCTCTTAAATACTCAACCTCTGTCATCTAAATCTTAGTCTTTCTAGCATGATCAATTATATCAAATGATTGAAAAGAAGTTACAATAGAAGAAGAGATTATATCATCAGAGGCTTTGATGGGTACTCCACTAGCCTGAGTAGCAGAAGAGGGGGATATCGGGTGATTGGGAGTACTTACTTTTTTATGAGTTATCTGATATTTTAATTGTGGAGATAATGGAGTCTCGCATTTGGAAATAGAAAATGCTGGTTAGGGCTCTTCATCTGCCTTTCCTTTATCAGTTTGTGAAGCTGACTGATTTTGAGATCTGGTAAAAATAGCGTAAGTTCCCTCTGAATCTTCCCCTTTACTCTGAGCTTCATCTTGGTAATCCAGAAAACCGATATTGGAGTCGCCAGCTAATTCTTCATCCTATTCATCAAAGAGGTTAGCATTTTCTTGTTGGTCTAGTTGTGGTTGAAAGGAGTTATCGTGCTCAGTCTCTAAGTATCCGACCATTAAATTGGCAAGTGTTGCTTCAATGGCTAATCTCCCTGAAGGGGGAGGTAGGCAGTTTGATTGCCCTTGGGTCTAGGTAGTATTACCTTGATATTATTGATTCTGGAATGTCCTCTTGGGTGCATCTCAATAGGTAGGAGCAGACGTACCTTGGGCAATTTGTCTTTTCAAAGCTATCAGTTCATTTGTTAATTTTTACACCATAGGATATGTAGTGCCTATGGAAGAGCTTTCAATAGATGAAGGAAATTTATTTTTACTAAAATCTTTCCTGACCTTGCCTACCAGGATAAGATCATCTTCAATCTCAGTAGCCAAACCTTGAGCCAAGGCTAGGTCCATAGGGCTAGCTCGTCTCAACAAGAAACTTACTTCAGGAAGCTGTGAGTTGATGAAAAAGCACTTGAAATTTTTTGGCATGGGCTGAGCCACAGTCAGAATTCGGTTCCTCAACTTGTTGAATTTAGCTATGAAATCCCTCATGGGTTCTTGGGATTCTTTCTTCAATTGTGTTAGCTATGCCAACAAAGCATGTGCATCCTCAGCGGGTTTAAATCTAACTTCAAATTTGGACTTGAGTGTATCCCAGCTTGTTACTGACCCAGCCTGCAGGTGATAAAACCAATTTGTGGTAGCTCCTTGTAAAGTTTCAACAAAGAGTCTTACTGCCACATCTTCAAATTCAACCCCAATTATGCCACATGCTATGGAGAAGGTGGCAATATGTTCGTCAGGATGAACCTTCCCATCACCAAAAAACTTAGGAAAATTTTTCCTAGAACTACGAGGTAGTTCATGCAGAGGTGGGGTCAAGTTAAGAGGGCCGAAGGAATTACCCCATGGGCCTTGAGCCATTATGATAAGAGGATTAAAAGGTGGGATAACAAACCTTGGTGGAGTGTTTATAGGTAGGCAGCGATTAACAGTGGGAAAAAGAGTTCTACCTTGTGTTGGCGACCTGCCAAGGCTAGAAGGAAAACTCCTAGATCATTGAATAGAGGTTGATGAAGGAAACAGATCAAAATGGCTCTATTGCGCTAACTCAAACACAGGGTCAACAACACCTTTAGATCTCTGACTTCTAGTGTAGCATGGAGTGGCTAGGTTTTAAAACAAAAATGGGACCGAAACTATTTCAAATTGAAACTTGAGGCTTCAAAATGCACGTTCTTCCCAGTAGCTCTGGTATTGCAGACTAGATAATATAATAGAGATGGAAGGAGATGGTAAGGCTATAATGATAATGGGTAAGACATGAAATAGAGTCTCCAGACTAATGTAATGGATAAGGGTAGGGACTGTTTCAATCTAAAACTTGAGGTTTCAGATTGCACGTTTGATTCCCCAACAGAGTCGCCAAAAAACTGTTGGGTGAATATTTTGTCATCAACTAACTGATGACAAAATGGGGATATCAGCCACAACATAGGGAGATTTACACCATGAAAAGTATGGGTTTAACAGATCTGGATGAAGTAAATCTCTCCTCTCATCAAGGGGAGGTTCAAGCCTCTGGAGTCACTGCTTTAGGTAGAATAGTGAACCTTCTGATCACTACTGTTAACTGCTCAGCTTTGGCTTTATAATAGTCCTTCATCTCCTTTTCTCTATCAAATTTCTGGACCATAATGTCCATTACTGACTGAAGATCGCTCTTCGCACCTTCGTGAGTAACTTTGCCAAGTTCAACATGAGAGATGGAATAAGTGCTCATTTCAAAACCCTCAATGGTTACGTCCTGAGGAGGCTTGGCAATTTCTAGAAATTTTTGCCCCTTTTCTTCGACCAACTTGGAGAGGATTTTTGGCCTCTTAGGAGCCCTTGCTTTTACTGGAACTATCTTGCCAAAATTGAATTCATCCGAGGAGATGGCCATTTTCTTTCTTTTCAGCATGAAAGCAGACATCTAAAGCGGGAGAGAAGTACCTGTTGTAACAATAGTTGCCTCTACTAGTGTCACTATAGCAGCTTCCACACTACTGGTGGTGACAGTAGTTACAGTTGGAGTAACCGGTGAAACTGTATCAACTACTGATTCTGGATTTGGGGCAGGGCTCGGTGGTAGTTGAAAGATGGAGATGATAGAATCAGAATGGACCTCGAAGAGCGAGGGGAACCTGTGGAAAGACCCTGAGGATCACCAAATACAACCCTAGAAGGAGAAGCAGCTCCAAAAGAGGGAACACTAATTGGAGAGATAGGAGAAGCAGGCACTACAGGAGATTGAGGGGAAGAAGGAGAGGCACTCTGGATCGGTTGTGCTTGTCTCGGTGAGAGTGGAGACCCAACACTTGGTCATTCTGAAGGTTGATCTTGTGTCTTCATGGGCTGAGCCATTTGTGCCTCGGGGCTTTGACCTTTGGTTTCTTTAGCTGTTATTTCAAGCTCTCGTGTGGACTTAGGCTTTTTGGACACAAAGATGATCCTAGGCTTGTGAGGCTTAGAAGGAGAAGGAACGTCACCTTTATTTTTTGTTCAGTTTTTTGCCTTCCTCTTCAACTCTGCTTGATATTCAGCCTTTGATCCTGTAATGAATTCTTTTAGGGTGATCCCTTTAGTTGCTAACCAATCATTGGTGTTAGCCAATATTGGTTCAAATCTTTTTTTTAGAGAGGTCAATTCCTTTTGAGACCACTGAATTGGAGGGAGAGGGGAACCAACAACCTTTTCTATCAGATACCTGTTGTTTATGATGTTCCCATCATCGATTAAACTAGAAGGGATCTTTGCAAGTCTGAGGTATTCTATCTGCTCCAGTGTGAGATGGAAATAGTCCATTTTCCTTATCTCATCAACCATCCTCAGGTCCACCCAGATATCCTCAATCATGGGTTCATGGAACTGAGTTTTTCTTCTAATCTTCTCTCTGACTCCCCTATAGTCAAATTTCTCCCATCTCTTGAATGGTTTGATGGTAACCATCTACATTTCTGTTTCCATAACCTTAGCTTTGGTTGATGTAGCAACTGAAAACCTGCCAATCTGGATAGGAAACTTGAAATCAGGTCTCTTAAGTTCCATCTGCTTCGTATGCACGATAGCTAGTTGTCGGCAAAGCTCCATTAGGACTAACCTGTCTGAAGGGAATTTGGGGAGCATATAAGGGTATCCTTGGTAAAAACTCACTTGAAAATAGCAAAAAGTAGGGAACTGGAAGAACATACAGCCATAACTGTTCACTACCATACAGGCCTCATCTGATATTCTCTTCTGCTCTAGTTGAGGATCAAAGAGACATAAAAATATAGTGAAGAATGCATCATTTACTCGTTTGAAATGATGTGTTGACCCCTGAAGCATTAGCTATAGATAATATGAGTAGACCAGGGTGGTCTTTCTATCTCCCTCTATTGCCAAACCTGGGAAAGATCGCATTGCAATAGCTATATAGAATAGGTATGAGGTCATGTAAAATTTGAAGGAGGTCTGTACCCTGGTCAGTTGTTCATGGATAGCGTTGCTGATCTATTCCCCCTAAAAGATGGTTTGCTTACCCTGAAGGATGATCTTAATGAATGGATACATCCATTCATGGAATTGTAAAGAGGACGGGAGGCCCCGTACTCTATTGAGGAGGGTGATTAGGTCACCAACTTTTTTGATGAAATCACTTCTGGGGAAGCTCTTCGGCCATCTAGAGAAGCCGGTCCTCAGGGTCTTTAGCCATTTATAGTTCATGACCTTCTTTGCCCTTTCAGGGTCTTTGTCATACTCCTTTTGTGCATTTTTGAAGTCAATTTAGGTTACTTCAGTGGCTGGAGGACACAAGAAAACTTTGTCGATAAAATTGGGGTCCAACCAAATTATCATGTTACCACTGGCATCTGAGACCGATCTAGTCTCTTTGTTGTAAAAACACATGTATTAGAGGACAAATTCTGCATGATGTGTTGCTACCAAAAAGGTGGCCACCAGGTGGATGTTGCTCTCAACAATTCCTTTTATCCCAGTGCTGGGATTTGTTGCCTTGGTTCACACTAGGAATTCAGCCGTGTCCACATGGCCAATCTCGATATCTCAAATGTCATCGACATTCGAGGTGACTGTTGTGAGTGGAAAGACGCCCTGGTACTTGTATTTCATGCTTTTCACCTTTGAGGGAGATGCTTCTATCATAGAGGACAATCTTGATTAGATGGGAGTAGATGCACAAGAGCTCACTGAAGGTGCTGCAGCCATGATCACAGATGAGAAGAGAGTGAGCGAGAGAGGGAGAGGACAATTTAAGTGACATGGGTTACTAGAGGTCACTTAAATAGGCCAGGTCTAACAAAGGAGTGAAAAACGAGGAAGAAAAAACATGAAAGGGACAACTCGGAAAAAAAATTCTGAGAGTTGGCTAAAAATTAAGGAATAATGCAGGGGCAGCAAAAATCACTGCCCTTGCATAAATTGGAAGAAACAACAGGGGCAGCGATTTTTTCTACCCTTGTGGGTAGGATGCAGGGGTGGTGATTTTCGCTGCCCTTGCGAGTAGGATGCAAAAAAGTGCAGAGGCGGCAAAAATTGCCACCACTGCGCTTGACAAGGGGAAAACGTGGAAAGGCAACATTTTTTACTGCCTTTGCACGAAAGATGAAAAGACATGGGCAGAAAAAAATGCCGCCCGCATGAGGTCTTGGCAGAAAAAATTGCGGGTAGGAGGGAGAAGAAAAAGAAATAAAAATAAAACAACTAAAAGACTAAGCTAAAACAGAAAAAACATGAAATAAATTTAAAGACGAACCCTACCTGAGAAAACATGCATGCCACGAGGTTGGATCCACGAGTTGGTGCTTTGAAATGTCACTTGAGGTGCTTAGGTGCAAGAGGTAGGAGGAGAGGAGGAAGCAATGAGAAGAATGAGGCTCAAATCGGAATATATAGGGTGAAAAACCCACCCCAACAACCCACCGTGTGCGGCCATTAATGCCTGCACAGAAATTGAGACGTGCAAGGGCGGCATTTTTTGCCACCCTTGCATGTAGTCTATCTATTTGCAGGGGCGGTGAAAATCATCGCCCTTGCAGGTCAGAGTGCAGGGGCAATGAAAATTGCTGCCCTTGCAAGAAACGTGCAGAGGTGGTGAAAATCGCCGCCCTTGCACAAAAACAAGGAAAATGCAGAGGCGGCAATTTTTGCCACCCTTGCACGAAAAAATAAAAAGAGACCAACTCTAGAAGGAGAAAAAGGGGAAGGAAAAACTTGGCTTGGATGAGATAGTAACCACTCCTCGTTCTGAGGCCAAGACAAAAATGAATTATAAAATTCGTATCAAAAAATGAACTTAGAGAGACAAAAGATGAAACAGACAAGTTTTGTAGGGGGTTGTTTTCAAAAATGAGCTAAGCTGATTTTGGAAACAACAGACCAGAAAGCAAAAAACCATGATTTCCAGATTGGAGATCAAGTCCTCCTATGGGATAAGAGGAGATAACCAAAGGGGATGCATGGGAAGTTTGACTCCCTATGGAGGGGCCCTTTTACTATTCATCAGCTCAATGGTGAAAATAGTTTCCTGTTGAGGTATCAAGATGGCACACCCTTTTCTCTACCTCACATGGGTAGCATCTGAAGCACTTCAACTCTTGAAGTATCAGATAAGTTCACCTGTACATATGTATATTTGTAGTCTTTATTTTTGCTTTGTTTCATTCATTTTCATTTTTTTTTGAGCCTTTCTTTTTTGAGTAGCATGACTCCATAGCCTAATGGCATACTTCAAGGCACTGGAGATTTTGGTTTTTACTCCCCTTAACAGTTTCAAGTTTTCAATTGAAGGAAGTTCCCCAACTAGAGCCAGTTATTGTCTCCAAAAAATGTCACTCATCATTGGGACAACATATGAACTATTTTGGTCCTTCAAGACAAAAATTGTCTCTTCCCTTTTCAAAATTTTGTTATGAGCCTTCAAATTCTCTATTTTTCAAACTTTTTCAGCTAAGGGACCCTACAGATGATTTTCTATAAACTTTAAGGTCTCAAAACTATAGACTCTATAGGTAAGAAATCTATGAACTTAGTTTCTACGGACTCCCCCAGATCTTCAAACTAGTTTCTACGGACTCTACAAGATGGTTTCTATGGACTCTACAAGAAAGAAATAGGTTCTCAACACTTAGGCATCTTAAATTAGGAAGTTCAAAGGAGTCTTCTAAAAGCCTAAAGAGTATCCTTATAGGGGACACTCGACACTCATAAAATGAACCATCTTTCAATACCCTAAAGGGCAAGTTCCCTCTGGGAAAGATAAAACCTCAAAGAGTAACGGAAGCTGCCACGTGTCCCTTATAAAGTCAAGTAGAAGCTACCAAGTGTCATCTATTGAGACATATTTTTTAGTAAATTTCAAAGCAATGGAATGCACCATGTGTCCCATTATAACTCTATGGAGTGCACCAAGTGTCAGCATTTGTAGCTTCTTTCTTTGTTTTGTAAGGACTGTGGTGGGCCTCAGGTAAGTGGCTAAAATCAATAGAGTGTGACAAGTGTCTGCATCCACATTTCAAGTTTCTTATAAGCTTCAAAGCTTCTTTTAATAATCTTCTCTCAGAGTTTTATGGAGGGCACCAAGTGGTGATGGTAGAAGGTTTTAATATACTTTTCTATAAAGTAGTGTAAGTCACCACATGTTCCTTACAAAGCTCGATGGAAGCCAACAAGTGAAAACATTCACATTTTCTTCCTTTTGTTTTGATATTAAGTAAGGACCATGGTGAGCCCTAGTTGAGTTGTTAAAGTAAAGCAAAAGCTTCCAAGTGTCATCTGTTGAGACACATTATAATTTGTTTCTCAAAGCAGTGGAACTTGACATGTGTCCCTTGTAAAATAAATGGAGTGCGACAAGTGTCATCATCCACATGAATCCAAATGAGTCCTAAATGTTTCTACAGTGTTTCTAGGAGATCAATGGAAGCCACCATGTGTCATCTTCTGTAGGACTCTCAAAAGGTATCTAAAGCTTTATGGAACATGCCATGTGTCCTGTTAAAACTTAGCAGAGCATGACAAGTGTCTGCATCTACATTTCAATTTTCTTATAAAGCCTCTTTCAATAAGCTTCTCTCAGAGTTTCATGGAGGGTGCCACATGGAAACTACAAAAGGTTTTAATCTATTTCTAAAAATTATCAAAAGTCACCACTTTTCCTTTATAACTTAGTGGAAGCTACCACATGTCCTCTCCTATTTCACAGTTAGAATAGGCCATGTGTCACTTGTTAAGATCAATGAAAAGTGGCTAAAGCAAGCAGGAAATACATGAAGTAATTACTAAGGAGGATGATAGGCCTGCAGACGTCAAATTTAAGATGACCAACTAGTCGTTGGCTTTCAAATGATGATGGACTCGAAGACATCAAATTTGTGGCAATAAAGTGCCTATTGATCTTTGTAGGATTAAACGTAGACTCGAAGGCATTCAAATACCTTCAAGCTGAAAGGAAGAACCACCGAAAGGAGGAACCAAAGGAATCAAAAAGGAGAAAAGATATCCTGAGGGCTCAAATCAGAGCAAAAAGAGGGAGAGGCCAAAATATCTACATAGTAGTTATTCCAATAGGTGGAACAGTCTGTAAAGTAGATATTTTGACTGGTAAACATTGAAGACATGACCTATTTATCTCCCTTAGAGTAAAGACAAAATGGACAGCTACGCAAACACCAAATGATCCAGACCCAGGAGAAGACATTTGAGATGAATCGACATACCATATTTAAGACAACTACCCTATTCTAGCATGGCCCCCCTGACAGAACTAAAAATGCATTCAAGTCATTTAATGTACAACATGGGCCATTCCATGTAATAAAGTACCAAGCCTTCTTGGTTGCTATATATTTCATTCTCTTATGTCATTTTAAGGGAGATCTTCTCATTACTAGAAGCAAAACTTTGCCCAAATTGAAAGACATTACTAAGAATTTGAGCTCAGATTGTTGTTTATATTATTTTATCTAAATGAGAAAGCAAGTTACTTGTAGACTCTGTGCTATTATAGCTTTTGATATTTTAGGAAATTGTTCTTATGTCTGTTTCTTAGGAGCAATCTTGTTTATTTGATCTAACAAGTAGAACTAGTGGAAGTAATCTAGAAGGTATCCTAAAGCCAGTTATTTTTAGACTTTATGCTATCATAGTTGTCTTTAGTGTGTGATTTATTTCTATTCATGTGTAAAGGACCTTGGGATGACTTTGTGCCCTCATTGTCCTTCATATTTCACTCTTGGGCAGTCAAGGTGGAGACTTTATGCTACATCTTAGTCTATTGGTTACTACACCTTTGGTTACTAGTTACTTGTCACTACCTGAAAGAACTCCTATTGTTCCTTGCAATAACAATTCTAAAAGAAGAGAAGTGCTTTTAGTGTTTCCACCAAGATTTTCTCCTTTGTTTTTGAACATCATATTTGAAAGAAGAGAGATGGATGGTGTATCCTACCCCTAAGTTTTATTTTTAGCTTATATTTATAGTATATAGGTCCTCATACTTTTAGGGAACCTCCCCTTGATGAGAGGAGAGATTTTTCCCCTATTGATGTAGTAAACCTGCACACCTGGCCAACCAATCTCCCTATGATGTGGTTGAAGAGACCTATTTTACTCACCAGTTAGCTGGTTGAAAAAATATTCACCCGACACATTTAATTGTGCAAATCGAGATCAATAAGTGAGGTTTAAATTTGAAATACTAAGGGATTTTTTATGGACAAGGTTGAGTCAAGGACTAATTTTTGATGAAATAAAACAAGGTCTTTCAAGGTCATCATTCCACCATTGGAACTCAAATAAACACCATTAAAGGGACACATTGATATAGTCAGGATAAAGGACATAAAGGGACCACCATTAAGGCATAATATAGACCTTTGGATCAAAGGTTTTATCATGTATGGTTCATTATGTGACTATGTTTGCCATTTTTAAAATAAATATCTTTGCATATGGTGAAATATTGATTTCTCAAAAGATATAATGGGTTTTTTTAGACCTAATATAATCAATATAAGGGGTTATATAATCTATAGGCTTGCATCGACATAATGACTATAGGAAAACTAATAGTCTAAGATTAATTTTCCATCTATAGTGGACCTATGAGCATAGGGATGAGTTCAATCATGATCCAATTTGAATAAGATGTAGAATTTCAAAGGATGCCATGAAGGCATACACATAGACCCCAATGGTTTTATCTCTAAGACCAACTACATGAAAAGGACCCTTCTCTCCACTTTTGCATGACATGATAAACCAGTGAAGAGTAGTTAGTAGTAGGACAAAGCTCTAACAGACTGATCTAATGGTTATAAATGCATTGATGTTAGGACCCATCTTAGAAATACTTGATCCCATCATTACAACCATTAGGGAGTATTAATGAGGGAATAGTGTAACTATGCAACCAATTGAAGTGACCTAGATCAATCAAAAAACTTGAATGAGCATAATTGTAGAAGCAGTTGTAACTATGGTTTAAATTAAGTTGATCTCATTTGATTCCCCTTTGGGCACCAATTTTCCCCTTCTCTTTCTCCCTCTCTTCTATAAACATAGTCATTGAGCTATTGTTAAGGATCCCTTAGGCTGGTATGATTAGACTCTACCATAAATTATATTTTGTACCTCTTGGAGTAATGAATAGAGAATTTTGTAGTTGTTTACTAATTTATGCTTAGTGTTTTGTATTTTTTTTATATTCAAAATTGGTTTTCATCTTCCCTTTATATGTCCAGGTTCAACCTAAGTGATAATAAAATTTTCTTATAAGTCATCTAGTGTGTCTTAAGGTTGATGTCTCAGGTATAGAGTGGATAGTTGACTGTAAGTGATTTCAATCAAGCCTTACCCTTATTATCCTCTATCCTAAGTCCATTAATTTGACCTCTAGGTGAAACATTATTTCTTAGAAGCCATTTTAGACACTACATTAGTTCTATTCATATTCTAATAGTGTGATAATGAGTTCAACCTTGAGATTGGATCTTTGAACATTTGATGCATCACCTCCTTTAAATTAGGTATAATTCAAGCAACCTCTAACTATTTTACCCATAAGTAATTAGTTAGCATAGATAAGAGAATTTAAAGATACATTCAATGAGCTAGCCCTTAAATATAGAGGCTCATTTCTAATATAGGTACACACACATACCTAGAAATATTCCCATGTTGCCCAAATCTATAAGAAGCTTGAACAACTTATTCTAGGGTGCAAGATTTGGTGACAACAGGACCTTCATGAACCAAGAAATAGAATAAGTACTCAATCAAATATGAGAATATACACCAAGAGGTTAACATTGTACCTAGACTTCCCTTTCCAAGACTGTCAATAAGCATAGCAAAATCTTCCTTACGGAAATTAAAATTTGATGGTTCCAAATCCAAATGTAGATGTGGCACTAGAGTCGAATGGATTAATTTGAAAGGGAAGTATTATTTAGTTGAATACCACCTATAATTTAATTACATCAATAATGTGGATAAGTATGAGGTGTTAGTCCATGGACTCTAGTTCACCTTATGAAATAAGGTTAATAACATTATAGTAATATGAAAAACATAATTAGTGGTTAGATAGGTGAGGAGCTAGTATTCATGTAATACTAAGCATTTGTCAAGATACCAAAATAGGGTCTAAAACCTAATAGAATATTTTTATTTATTTGGCATTTAAATTGTACCAAGATAAAATATCTACATAGTAGATGCACTAACCATTGAGCAGTATTACTCTTGAACCCATTGCTAATTTGAGGACGAGAATATTATTAGTAGACATGGTCTTTACCCCTTCAATCCTTGATAATATCATGAATTTTAAATTTTTAATGATTCCCAACACATATTAAACTTCATCACTAATACAAATGTATTTTGTAATCATATTGTTGATGAGGATCATCGAGAAGACTTCAAGATAGTTGAGGATGGGATAGTGAATCTAAAGACAAACAACATACCAAAAGGGATGGCCTCACTTGAGATACTATTTGTCATGGACTATCAAAAAGAAAATAACAATTTAATCCCTGATTAAGCATGTTGCATGAGCATTGTAACTTAGGTAATATGAATGATCCAAAAAATGAGCTTTTAGGCACAACCAGTACCCAAGAAGAGAAAAAATAAATGGAAAAATCACTTAGAGATTTTAGAGATGTGATTACATGGAGATATAAATATCTAAAATTCTTGAACAACTCCATATTTAGGCACACAATCCATCTGAAGTTATGAGTCAGGTCATTTAGGTAGATACAAAGGCATGTTAACTCTCTTCTTAAGCCACTAATATTTAAAGAAGTGCATAAATTTATTAAATCTATATTTATATTTCTAATTAGGTAGTCAACATGGGTTGTAAAATTCATACCATTGTGAAAGAAGAATCAGGATATCAAAATTTTTATTGATTTCCATAAATTAAATAAGGCATCTAAAAAATAAAATTATCCCCTACCCTCATTAGATGATTTTTTTTAAATTATGAATAAAAATCAAATAATTTACTTCTTGGATGGATACTCCAAATATAATTAGATAGTATTCATATATGAGGACCAGATCAAAACAATGTTCTGACCAAGTGAGGCATCTTCAATTATAATATAATGACTTTTAGACTCATCAAAATTGGTACTACATTTCAAATTTCCATGGAAATAGATTTCAAATAAATTCTAGGAAAGTGTATTGTGGTATACATGGATGAATTTAAAATATTCTCTAAACATATATGTGACCACATCAAAGATTTGAGGAGAGTAATGTAAAGATGTAAAAATCATGGTACTTCATTGAGGCCATAGAATTATATATTTGGGGTCATTGAAGGGAAGCAATTAGGCCATATTATTTTTGAGTAGGGTATATCAATATACCCTAAGATAATGCAAGTTATTCTATAAATCCCATTGCATATCATGAAGAAGGATATTAAAACATTTTTTGGCAAGATTAACTTCATGAGGAAGTTCATATCTAGATTTGTAGAGATATTTAGACCTATAAATAACATGCTCAATAAGGAATCTAAAATTAAATGGAAAAGTGGAGTGTAAGAATATTTCACATAGATCAAATAAGAAATTATGTGCACACCAATGTTAATTATTCTTCATTACATACAACCCTTTTATATTTATCATTCACTTCAAAGCATTCAACTACTACTATTTTGACACAAATAAAAGTAGATGGAGATGAATGAAATATTTTATTTATGAGATATCCTTTAGGAATGTATAATTTAGATAAATTATGATGGATAAGTATGACTTTATGCTAATCAAGGTTGTGAAGAAATTCCATCATTACATATTATGCATTAAAGTCTTTAATGTTGTACCTAACCCAATAGTCAAATCCATGTTAATGTAGAATGAATTAGGAAAGCAAAGAGGAAAGTGGGTGATTATCCTTAAATATTTTAGCCTTTAAAATAAACCAATGACTATTTTTAGATGGTAAGGACTTAGTAAAACTATGGTATAATTGGATCCACAAATCACTTGCCAATAATATAATATTCAAGGCATCACCAATGATGATTGGTATAAGGATGTAGTCTAGTATATGATTAAAAATAGATGCCCCAATCATTTTAATTCTATAAAAATAAGGGAATTTAACTTGAAGAGCATACACATTATGATCAAATCTTTCATTCTCTATAAAATTAACCACCAAGGCATCTATCTAAGGTGTCTTAATAAAGATGAAGTAGCAGGTGCGATGAGTGATTTTCATGAAAAATATGGGATTGGGAATGGTTTGGTTGATACCATAACCCAAAATATATTGAGAGTAGGATAATAATAAACATATATCTTTAAAGATACAAATTTACATTTTCTTAACTATCATACATGAAAAACAACTACACATAAGGAATATACCCGAATGATGCCTCTTTTTTTTACTAGTTGAAGCTTGACCATTTGTAAAGTGGGAACTAGATTTTGTGGGAGAAGTGAATGAGAATTAATATAAAGGACAAAAATTAATCCACACATCCATGTACTACTACACTCATTGGGTTGAGGCTCAAAGCATTCAATAACTACATAACTTATATAGTTATCCAAGTCCTAGAGGAGCACATCATCACAAGGTTTGGTATCACTTATACACTAGTATGTGATAATGGATCCAATTTTTCTCCTTAAAATTATTTTAATGGTAATATGATCACCATTTAATCCTTAATCTATCTTATAATCATTATCTATAAGGAACTAGACTAGTTGAATCCACTAACAATAAATTAATAAACATAATTAAGAGGATGCTAGAAAAGAATCCTATAAATTGGCATAACATCTTAAAATTTGAATTGTGATTCAATAGTAAAATAACTAAAGAAAATTTAGGCACTTATTATTCACACTTAGTTTATGTAAAACACCCTAATTTTCTATTTAACTTAAGGATTCCTAACTTATGATTTATGACTAATTATTTGGGAATAAATGACCAGATAGAGGCCTGCCTCTTGAATCCTATGTACTTGAATGAAAAACATGATCCAACCTTGTTTCACTTTAGTAAACACCAAGAAATGGTAAAACATTATTTTGAAAAATGATCCAAATAAAAATCATTTTGGGTCTTAGACATTATCCTTATGTGGGATAAGGCTCATGAATAGAAGGGATAACACAAAAAAAAATGATGCCTTATGGTTGGGTCCCTATTTAATTTCTAAAATCTTTGGTGAGAATTATTTCTACCTAAGGTGTATAACTAGTGAGGATGTCTCATTTCCCATCAATGGACACTTCCTCAAACACTACTTCTAGGCCTGAATTAGCTTGGAACACCTTTCACTTTGTTGGATTATTTTTATTCTTGTCTCTTATTTTAATTTAGTTTTGCTTTCATTATTTTTTCATCTATTTACTATTCTATTCAGTGCTTGGTTCATCTATGTGGAGTTTTTTTTTAATTTAAACCTAATTTTTTGACTTGTTTTTTCCCTTACTTTCTTCAACATTTAAAAAATTAGTGGATTGTATGTAAGTAGCACCAATGACACTCTTATGCATTAATGTGAAAATTATTGTCTAAATGCTTACATAAATTAATATACTCTACTTGAATTTTTATAATGTCAAATTAAAATGATTTTAAATAGAATATATGAATTTAGAAAGGCATATTTTTTTGTTTAAATACCATCAAATACACTAAATGAAATATCTAAAGGTAATAATATGTATCACTACTTTAATTCTATTTTATCTTATTTGTCATGGGCCTCCTCAATTTATTTTAAACCCATGGATTGGTACCCAACCCCCCATGGATGGAAAAGTAAAATTTATTTCAAAATAAGTTGAAATCAAATACAGAACCTCAAATTTCTCCTCAAAAGGGTGTTTTTGGTAACCTCCACCACAAACTTCCCAATCTGGTTGGCTATGGAGTAAGGATTTTAAAAGGGACCATAGTTATCTTTGTCAGGCTATAAATACCTGAATGGTAGTAAATAAATGCCTGTCATTCCTCCCTTAAGAAAAACTATAAAATTTTCCCCCTTTCATAATTTCTTATCATTTGGGTAAGTTAGATTCATTGTGCATACTTGAAAAATAATTGAAATAATCACATAGCTCACACATTGATGGTCTTTAGGTAGAATTATAGCTTAAAATTTCATTTGTTGAATTATAATTTTGTGCCTTCATATTTTTTTCCTTGGATGATGGTTTGTAGCTAATTCTTTTGTTTTAATGTGAACTAGAGATTTTGTATT
>JARHVA010000918.1:2465000-2475000 GCA_037957365.1 Torreya grandis | reverse complement strand
TTGATTCTGGTACCAAGAAGATTTTATTTTTATACAAAATGAGACCTTTTACTACTTATATCATTCATCCATAGTTTTTCCCTCTAATATTACATTAGTAAACTCATTTTCAACATATTCAGCTATTATGAAAAGCTTCCAATCAACTACAATCATAGATATGGATCACAAAGATGATTTTCTTGATAATTCATCCACCACAACATTATTCTTTCCTTTCACATATTTGATGTCAAAATCAAATTCTTAGACCTTGCTCACCCATTTTTTTATCTATCATTCAAATCCTTATGACTTAACAACAAATTTAGACTATTATGATTCATTCTTACCATGAATTCCCCACATACCAAGTAATGATGAAACTTGTCTAGTGCATACATGATTCCAACATTTATTTATCATATACATATTACTTATGGTAATGATATTTAAATTCCATGATTTTGAATTAAATTTAGTGACCTTACTACATTAGGATAACACCGATTCTTTCACCCAATGCATCACATTCTAGCACAAAAGGTAATGAAAATTTTGGTACAACCAACACTAGGCATGAACTCATTTATTTTTTAAGACCATCACTCATTGTCTATCGATGACATGCCCCAAGTATAAAATTTCCATCATTCTAAACTCACATTTAGACATTTTAGTAAAAAGAGATTATTTCTCCAATATTTCTAGTACTATGTCTAAATGTTTCAACTATTTCTCCCATGATGTACTACCCACCCACCCACACACACACACACACACACACACATTTAACAAAGAAAAATAACACAAATCTTCTCAAATTTTTATTGAATATATGATTCATACATGATTGAAAGGTGGTTGGAGCATTGGTCAATCCAAAAGGAATAACCAAAAAGTTGAAATGCCCATAATGACATCTAAATGCTATTTTTTTAACATCTTTGTGTTACATCCATATTTGATGATATCCTAATTTTAAGTTGATTTTGGAAAAGAAACTATCTCCATAAATCTCATCAATTAATTCATTAATCATTGGTATCAGATATTTATTATTAATAGTCTTTTTATTCAATTAATGGTAGTCTATGCACATTCTCAATGTTCCATCTTTCTTCTTGACTAAGACCATATATGAGGTGAAAGAATTTTAAATTGGCCTAATATGCCACATCTCAGCCAATTTATTGATAGATATTTTAATCTCATCTTTATAGATTTTAGGGTGGTGGTACTTGGTGTAATTATTATTGGCTTGGTACCAATTTCTAACTCAATAATATGTTGAAACCCTCTATCTAGTGGTAACCCATGTAAGATATTCTAAAAATTGTTAGCATATTTATAAATTATAGGCTAAATATCTTCATGATGTCTTTGTTGTTTTGATTTTTTAGAACTCACAAAACATTATGTTTCCCATGAAACTTGGCCTTTCCTAAATTTCCTTTCCATCCTCTTGGATATAACCACATGGGGGGGCTCCATTAGCCAGACCCTAAAGAACTATTTCTTTTCCATCTATTTTAACTTTTAATTCCATGGTTTGATAGTTTTGGGTAAATTCCCCCAAGGAATGTAGCCATGGTACACCTTACCAAATTTATTTCACTAATTCCCACTACATAGAAATCATCATGTATTTGATGTCTCCCCAATGTGAGATAGAGTAGCTGAATTCTTTGAGTGCATGGAATCATAAAACCATCAACTATGACATTAAAACCTTGAAATTATTTTATTTTTAAACCCATTTTTGTTACCAATCCTTTATGAATGAAATTATGGGTGGCCCCACTATCTATTAATATGGTTATTTTATGTCTTTGTAGACTCCCTCTTAATCTCAAGGTATGGTATTTTAGAGATATTAATAAAGTCATAAAGATAACCTCCAATGTATTTTCCCTTTATTTTGATTCATGTATTATTTATTGAATTATTAAATCTTCTTCATTGGGTTCACCATCTGAAATAACTTCGATGTAATGGACTTCCCCATTTCCCAAACAATGGTGACCTAGTACCCAAGGGACCTTAAAAGTGAAGCATAAGTTTTTCCTCCTTAGCTCATTTCTTATTTTTATTTACTTACCCATTTTAGTTGGGTCTCTTGGTTTAAATCCTCTTAATTGTAATGATTTTATTTATTGGATATAAGTTGTTATCCCTTGCTACCCTAAAGGTATGGTTTGTGGTTTTCCATTAGTGTTATTATTGGTTGTATAAATGGCACAATTTTATTCCTTGGTGTTGATGTCTCTAAATATAATGATTTTTTAATTATTTCTTAGAGAGAGGGAGGATTAAAGGCTTTGACTAAACCTTTAGTGTCTCAAAAAATCATTCCATGAATAATACTATGATCCTCCTTTCATTAATGTCTAGAACCATCATGGTAAGCCTCTAGAATTCTACCACATAGTCTTCCACATTGATACTTTATTTTAATAATGCCAATTCATAGAAATGAATTTCAAGGTCAATTATATATAATATTTATATAAACCTATTAGTAAATTCATCATATTATTTAATAATATCATGCCCCTGTGTAATCCATCCATAGTACCACCATTCATAAGTTATTCATTTGAGATGAACGGTTGAAAAGTTTATTGCTTCTTCTTCCATCATAGCATGGATAAATAAGTATGTATCTAATTTTTATATCCATGCTTGAGATATGCATTTGTTATAGCCACAAAAATTTGATAAAGTTAATTTACCCAATTCATGTTGAATGTCTTTTTTATTATTTTGGGGTCTACACTTTTCTCTAGTGTTCTTTTTATTTATTGTAATTTACATGAACTTTTTAAGTGATATTTCCATTCATAAATCATTTAAAAGAGTTTTATATTCTTTAAAATTAGTTATAAGGTCATCTCCAAATGAAGTTTGGGTTTCTTCTTTCATACTTGATTCTACTCTTGAAATAAATTTGGGCTGAAAAGATCCATTTGAAGAACTCATGGTTGTTTTGTGTAAGATTTAATTATGGATAGTATTAAAATGACCATCTTCATCATTTTGATGTTTATTATTTTTCATAAATTGTATTGTGAGAGCTAATTAGTCATTGTATTAGCCAGTTGTTCCTAACCTTGGATAATCCTATCAATCCATTCATCATCTTCATTCCTCTCTTCCATATTTATCCTTTCTTCTTCCCTTTCTATTTCTTCTATTTACTATCTATAACCATTATTTTTATTTCTCAAATAATAGTAAATTTATTTATTTTCAACTTAAAATAATTTTATGTTCCATAGGTTTGTAGGATGAAGAGCTCTAATACCACTGCAATATTCTAAATGGGAATATTATATAGAAAATTGGTTTTCTTGAAAATCTAGTTTTATATATATATATATATATATATATATATATATATATATATATATATAACATGTACTTAAAAATGATAATTTATTAATTTAAATGAAGATTTATTATATAATTATTAGATATTGAATAATATAATATAAGCCTCAAGGGTTTTCATCCTTGGGTTGTGATGACAAGGGTTTCCATTCTTGCATCTAATTTTACAAATAATGAATTTCATCCTTAAGTGTAATAAGAAGTGTAAGATTATACACAATTAAATGTTTAATACATGATTTGAATGAATGCCTTATTCCACTTCAATTAATTATTATAAATACATCATAACCCTTCATTAAATGGTGTGTCTTTTGCAAAGGTCATGTCCTTTCATCAAGATGAATGTTGGTTACCATTTTTTTAATTAATAATTAATTAATGTTATTCATGGGGATCTTCTTTAATAATAATTAATGATGTTAATTAAAATGCTCCCTTTATTACATGATTTATTAATTAATGGAAATGCTCCTCTTTAAAGGTTGTGATCTATATTTCCTTGACTATTGGTTGTCCCTCCTTGTTAGTTGTGGCATTGCTTTCCAAGGTAATGATTATATATGGTTGATGTTTAATTACAAAATTCTTAATGATTTCCACATTTTTGGTATGTGTTGGTGATTTTTTTAATTTATAATATTACAGTGTCAATAATACCCCCAACAACTAGATTTTAGTTAACAATGTTGGGACAAATTCTCTCTTATTAGTAGGTGGAAATGCCTTTATTGAAAACCAAAGAGTTGTGGGAAATAAATTTATTTACAAAATAAATATTTTATATTAGGGTTTTAATTTTAAATAAAAATTACTAAAAGGTAGTAGAATGGAAATTTAAGTAAAATATGGTTGAGGGAATAAATATATGCATATAAACTAGGGAGAAAGGATAAATCTAGGTAGCCAAACACATAAACTTACCATATTAATTTGAAAATGGAGATTTTAGCATATGAAACCTTTATCATAAAGATGAGATATAAAATACATATTTTGTACATATGAACAAATTACCCATGCCAAGGAGATTTAATAACACTATAAATAGAGATAAATAACAACATTATATTCCTCAATAAAATATTTGAAATTCTATTTTATTTACACTAAAGTTTCACAATAATGCAAATTCCTAATGTAGATTCAAAATGAGTTCTAAAATGAAATTATCACATGCATTGACTATCTAAAAATTAAAATTAGAAATATTTTAAAGAATAATAATTAAAAATAATAACATATACATATACATTATATAGAAAGGGAAAAAATAAATTATTTCACCACAGAGAGGGAAGCACTAGCAATGGTATACATGGTACATAATTTCAAAAATTACTTATTATAAACCCCATTCACATTATATATATATACCATAATCCACTTAAATATTTGATAAATAATCCAATAATATAAGGAATAATCTACCATTGGCTCATGTTGTTCCAAGAGTTTGATTTTAAAATTATGGTGAAACCTGAGAAAGCTAATAATAGACCTAACTACTTGCCAATAATAACCATAGGGGAAGATATAAGAGAAATTGAGGATGATTTTATTAGATATTACCTCTTCCACATAGAATTAGTACCCAAATACATGGAAGTTATTACACAATTTCTTTCTAGCAGAGAGTTTCTAAAGGAATTTAGTAAATTACAAGAGAAATGATTAATGATTTAGGTCTTTCTATTCATTTTGATTAAAGGTGAACTATAAATTCTTGATATATTTTTAGGAGGAAACAACTCTAGAGAATAAATAGGGAAGAAAATAGTATTTTCATGCCTATGGTGGCCATCACTTCTCAAGGACACACATAGATACATAAGTAGTTGTGATATCTAGTAGAGAGTGTAAACCAAATGCTATAGATGATATACCTCTCTACATATTTTTTTGGTAGTATCACCATTTTTAAAATGGTAAATTTACATTTTAGGTCCCATTAAACCGATAATAAGAAAAAATAATTCCAAGTTCATTATCATTAAATAAAATATCTCACAAGATGGGTAGAAGCTATTCCCATCAAATATTTCATGACAAATATTGATACAATTTTTTTTATGAAAACATAATTATAATGTTTGGATTCCCTTTATTCATAATGAGTGATCAAGGAAAACACTTCATAAATAGCATAATTGTTGAATTGTTGAAACACTTATTAATCAAAGATCACTAAAATCACTTACAAGGTGACACTATCCTTCCAACCAAGTTAATTTATATAATAAGATACCATGATAACCTATACCGTATGCTTAATTTTATAATCATAGATCATGTCACCTACCCATTAGGTTGGCACTATCTTTTCAGACAAAGAATTTGAGTAAATATACTACAATATCCTAAAAATAATTTTCTCTGTAACTAGTTGTTTGATGTTTCCAAAACATACTAGTGGGACATTTAAACTGAATAATACATAAGAAGTAAAAGAGGGAAAAATAAAATAATTTTTAAAAAAGGAGAACATAAAAACCAACTCATGTATCAATACTATAAGGATAGAGAGCAAACACTAGATATAACACTTATCATGTGTGGAAGAAAATATGACTATGCGGTAATAAATTCTACAAATCAGTAAGAATATGAACAAAAATATGAATTAATGTGGTTTTATTTTATTTATGTAGAGTGATAAAATGAATATGGTAAAATGGCAGCCCTATGGTTGGTACTAATACATAGTGGTAAGAGATAATCATCATATATAATTAAAATAATTCAAAATAATATTTATAGATACAGATGGTAAACACTAGGGAAAGGTGTGTATGCAAGTGAAACTATAAAGTTATATAACTTATCTTAATAAATAATATTCAAGATTAGATAAGGTAATCAACTAACAAGTATGCTTTGAAATAAGTTTAAATTGGGGTTATGACCAATAATGGATCCAATAAACCTACACTAAGGAATCTCTTATCACACTATGGAAAAAGAGAGGTTTTCAAGGCCTCTAATAAAATGTCATCTTGTGATAACCCTATCTATGTCTTATGAACGTAAATAATATTAATCAATCTAATCTACTAAACAACTATGCAAGTTGATCTAGTAAATTCATGTGCAAGCTAATCTACTACTCACCAAAGCTTATGGCATAATTGGGGAAGATAATAAACATGTAAATACAAATACATCTATAAAATATAAATGATCTAAGTAAGGAGAGATAAAATCCAATATATATCAACTATACAAAATCTACTTATTAAAATATGAAGTCTTAATAATATGCTTACCTTTTTGAATTGACCAATCGTGCTTCAATCTATCCCCTGGCCAATGGTGCTTTGCAAGAGGTTTTTATAAGATTGTAAGGATCACAAGAATAAATCAAATCTAGGATAAAATAATTATCCTATGCATCCAAGACTTCCAAAAAACAAGTGATACTTCTCAAATGTAAAAACCTAAGTAATGAAACCTCTTATTGATTTTATAAGAATATTTGTTAGTAGTAATGATGTGAAATTGATTGATCCTCTATTAGAAATGAAATGAAAGGGGGTATATATCTATGAATTGACCATAAATTTTCCCAAGATTTTAGTTGATGCAGTCTTACTGGTTAACGTCATCAAGTATGAAATAGAGTTATTAAGTCTTGAACTATGTTTTCTTAATTTGACATAGTTTTGTAATGTGTGTTACACTCAAAACAGGGTTGACCTGGTTGACGTAATAGGAAACATGGTGAAATAGTGTTTTTGATTATTTAAGGATTATTTTAGGTGTTGAATTACTTAGGGAAATGTATAAACAAGGTTTCAATTATGAACAAAGAATACGTAGAGGGGAGGTTAGTCTTGTGTTAGTCCAAGAAATAAAACTCAAAATAACACAGTAAAATCTTAACACCTCTAGCTTAGACACTAGGGAGAGCTTAGGTAACAAACAAGCATATGAAAACACAACAAAAACATAAAATAACACCTTTTACATTTTTTAGATCTTACAAATGGATTGTTGAATGGCTTGCTCAACTTGTGCATCAAGAAGTCTTTGATAATGAATCTTGATTGGCTCCTTCTCTCCTTGGCACATTGGATTTTGGTTTCTTGGATTAGGAATTTGGCATGGTAACACTAATTTCAAGGAATTTAGAAATTATAAAAATAAATAAATAGAGCTTGTTGAATATATTTGAGCACAATAACTTTTCACCAAAAAATAGATTAGAGCTCAATAGGCATGGCCTTGTATTTATAGCCTCAATAATTAACTCTCACCCAAGGTGAGTTAAGGTTAGGTTTAAACATGGAATGGGTATAAACTAACCCTAGGTTAGTTGAGATTAACTCTAGTTGAGTTAATATTTATCATGTAATTTTTATTTTCAATTAATAGGTATGGCTCTCAAATGATATATTTTAGGATATTTTCAAAGATCTTGAAAGCTCATAAAGTCGATGATGAAAAGGTTTGATATTTTGGTATTTTGAATTTCCACTTTTAAATATTCATTAATTATAAATGGATAATTAAACTAAGAATTTAATCATGTTTAATTTTTTAATTCAATTTGATTAGAATTTTATCTCTTTTAATATTTTATCAAGTGCCTCACTTAATAGGTCTATAGGCTAAATTGATAGTTGTTATGTCACAAAGTTATTAGGGATGAATCCATGAGAGATTATAATTATATATAGGATAGTATCAAAAATAGGGACGCATAAACATGATTATGAGTATTTATAAATGATTCATGAATAAATTTGGGACATTTAGTGATTTCTAGGCTTAATTTTCAATGGTTAGTAAGAATTAGTCTGAAGTTTGGTTAGAAGATAGTTGTGGCCAATTTTGGATGTCTAGATCAATGACTAGGGAAAAAATATCAGTAGTTTTTATCTATGTTAAGTGGTGTTCTAGGAGCCAATAATCTTATGAAACACCAAAGGTATATTAACCCCTTTCTCAGTGTACCCTGTAAGGCATGCAATCAAAGAGATTGAGATTCGATGGGTTCCTACAATAAAGAAAGCATCGATAACTAATAAAATTTAAAAATATTATGTATATACATATGCCCCACTTGAATATCATCATATTTCATGTAGTTTTAACATGGGATGGTGATTTGGGAAAATAACATAGCTACCTATGATGTTGATCTAATATATTTTAGTAAAAAGATAAAATTGAAATGATAGTAAGGAAATAATTGAAGGTAATTGAAAGTATCATATACATACCTTGACTTACCTTTATCACTAAATGGTTGTCTACTATATTTTTAATTTTTATCATGGAGGTCATATTAATTTCTTTGAACAAACCCTAGGGATAAAAAACTAAAGAAAAAAAAAAAAAAAAAAATGTAGGTAAACTAAAGTAACTAATTTTTTTAGAAATAAAATAAATCACCTAGTCAATTGGTAAGCCAGGGTGATAAGTTAAAACCAAAAATACTAATGAAAATTGAGAGTAAATCAAGTAACTAAAAGAATCAAGGCTACTAAATGAATTAAAACTCAAAAACAATGTACATTAAGTAAGAAAAGTAACAAACCAAATTAAACAAGGGACATGTGATAGTAAGATGATAAATCTAACATCAATGTAAAAAAATTAATAAAAACAAACTTGAACAAAGATGGAAAAGGAGTACCAAGTAAAACAACATTGATGAGTGAGAAGCAATAGTCCAAAATCATTTAAAAATGGAAAAAATAAAATATAGAAAAGAATAAGATGATCTGCAAAAATATTGATAAACAAAGTTTATAATTTTAAAAAGAAATCGAGCAAATCCAAGAAGATTAAAGCAGTGGTGTGAGGAATTAATACATATTCAATCAAAAATATAGTTTTATTCTTTAGATAAATAGAACCAAAATAAAACTATTGGTAGTATGTTTTAAGAATATGTGAATAATAGAGAATAAAGAAGTTGGGAAATAGTTTTAGAAATAAACTTACCTATCAAGGGGGAAATGAGATGTGTGGTAGGGGAAATATAGGTTCTACCAAGGTATAAAATCTTTATAAAAATTAAGACACTCAAATTAAGTTGGAAAAAACAAGAGGAATTTCAATATTAAGGACACTATAGAACTTAGAGACACAAATTTGGGTTAACTAATGAAGTATAAATATTAGCGCATGAAGGATATATGTATGAAAAGTAAATTGGACCTACCTTCCCACAACATTTTTTCCATTCCTTGGGACCCTTTATAGATCTGTTGGTCTACTATGAAGATTAGGCAATTATGTGATAAAATAGGTATCACTATATATAATTTTGAATCTTCTATTCCAATCTAATTGCCTACCATAACCCAATAGACCTTAGCTCTATCATGAAACCAACTATGGAATTTACCTTCAACTAGAATATAAGGTGTGTTTAATAATCATGTCTTTTGGTGTGTTTTTGTATTTTTATTTATAATTGTATTTTTATCATTGTCTTTTGTTTTATATGATTTGGATTTTAACTATTATATGGTTTTATTATTCCTCCTCCATACGGATTTGGAAAACCAACATAGGTGTTAAAAATGACTATCACTTAAAAACTTAGAATTGATAGTTAAGGAAAATAAATTAGAGAACATGGTATCTATAATTCTTTTATTTTCATTTTAAATAA